>NIPQ01089695.1:0-20949 GCA_002806875.1 Lepidotrigona ventralis hoosana
AAATTTTTGTAAATAATAAATAAAAAAAGTATACAGATACTTCTTTAAATTTCTTTTCAGGAAATCAACCATTTTTTAATATTTGCAATAGTATACATTTAAACTAAACATATATACAGAGTGGCCACTGAAAAACTGAAAGGTTTGGAAAAAGCTTGTATTTGTGAGCAGGAAAATGGTGGTCATTTGAGGAATGTTGTTTTTCACACATAATACTTTTTCAAAAAAAATCCATTAATTATATTTCCAAATAAAATAATAAAAAATTATGTTTTTCACACATAATACTTTTTCAAAAAAAATCCATTAATTATATTTCCAAATAAAATAATAAAAAATTATTTTTGTTATATGTAAAAAGTTATTTTTGTTTAATATCATTCAGCCTTTCAGTGGCTACCCTATATATATTAATTTACACATGTTGTTAAATAAGAATAATTAAAGTTGAAAATAATGTTTAACTATAGATTTTTGTAATTCAAGTAATCACATGAGACCCTTCATTTATATTTATTTTTGTCTTGTACCAATATTGTAAATAATATGCAGATATATCTGCGCATAGTAGTTTTTGTCATCTTTGCTTTTTTTGTTAATTATTTCCATTAATTTTATACTACTAGACCCTTCATTTATATTTATTTTTGTCTTGTACCAATATTGTAAATAATATGCAGATATATCTGCGCATAGTAGTTTTTGTCATCTTTGCTTTTTTTGTTAATTATTTCCATTAATTTTATACTACTGATCATATACTTAATAAATCGTTAAATTAATAAAAAATTGTACTTAATCATCGATATAATGTATGATATGATTAAACTGTAAATATTTATGTAAATACGAATTTTTATGAACTTACTAAAGATATAAAATTTAAATATGTATTTTTCACGTGTTAAATATTATTATTAGTGCTTGGCAATTTTATATATGTATTATTACAAATATTCGTATCTTACAAATTAAATATCACCGATAATTACTCTTTTATACAGAATGGAACAATAAATCACCAATGACGTAACAGATTTGTTTTTCAATTTACGCTAGAAAGAAATATTGCAAATATTAATAATAAATATTCTAATCTATTTTTTGTTTATTTGATCCCTAATAATCTACGATAAAGGAGAAGCGCTCCGGAGTAGAAAGGGAATAACAGAAATTCCTCCAAATCTTTCTATACTAACAATAAGTACTATATTTATAAACAAGGAGATTTTTCTTAGCGACAGAATATACTTAATCATATATTTATTATATTTAATTAGTAAAATTCTAAAAACATATTCTACTGAAACGATAGTGTTGTTGATAATCGTTTCTTTATATAAAACTTAATTTTCTTTTGAAAGAAATTTCGATTGGTATACAATATTTCAGCTTCCTATGTAATTACAATTTTAATCACGAATTCGATCATAGTTTGTAGACTGTGGATGTTTATGTAAATCAAAAATTTTTATCGATATAACTAAAAAAATGAAGTTTAAACAAAAATTTATTTCACTTACCAAAATATCATAATGAATATTGTATTTTAGATATTTGTTTATTATTTATTTCTACGGGATAAGATTCATTTTTTATAAAATATACAACATGCGGAACAAAAAAAGGGAGAAAAAAATATTAAAGAGTATAATCAAAATTGAACAGCAAAGTATAGGCTAGTAGACAATAAAAATAAATTACGATAAATATAAAGTGTAAGTTAGATGTGTTCCATATACTTTTACAGTTTTGATCCTGTGGTAACATGATTAAAGTCACAGGTAATTACAACAATGTATATTTATCAAAATTTAAGTTATTTGATTTTATATTTTTCCTCATGAAGATAAAAATAAAATGCTTAGATGGCATTTAGTAGATGATAACAGTTAAGAGTTAAATGTTTTATAAATTTACAACAATGTATATTTATCAAAATTTAAGTTATTTGATTTTATATTTTTCCTCATGAAGATAAAAATAAAATGCTTAGATGGCATTTAGTAGATGATAACAGTTAAGAGTTAAATGTTTTATAAACGCATAAAGATCCACATCTGTTCCTAATTTCCTAAAAAAATTTTATTTGTAGAAAAGTAATAAGTAAAATGTGAAATTTAATTTCGATTGTTCGAAGAGGAAAATTTATTGGTAATCGGGTCGCATCTTGCATAAAGATCCACATCTGTTCCTAATTTCCTAAAAAAATTTTATTTGTAGAAAAGTAATAAGTAAAATGTGAAATTTAATTTCGATTGTTCGAAGAGGAAAATTTATTGGTAATCGGGTCGCATCTGCAGACGCAGCAAGACGGGAAAAGGAACCAATCCATAAAAATACCTTTGCAATCGTTATCAGGATCGTACGCAAGTAATCTGTGCCATTTATACTTTTGTTCGCAACCGCAATCACCAGTACAACGGTTTGTCTGAGTTTTCCTGAAAGAGAAAACTTTTTAAAGAAATGTCGTACATTCTGCATACAATTATGAAGGAAAACACACTTACGAGCAAACTTCCTGGTGAATGGCCTGCTCAAAATGTTGTGTGTTCACAATGGCACGAATTTTGCCAGCACTGTTGCTGGCCCAATAAGGAGTTACAATTTCCACTTTAGACTCACATGCATCGACTCTGAAATACATTACATCATTTAATATGATACTTAATATTTGTATTTGTTATGAAAAATAAAAAATTTTTATTTTTATTTTTATTTTTCAGGGTTGGACTATTTGAAATAAAGATAAAAAGTAATATGTAATTTGAAATACAATTTTAGAAATGGCATAGAAAAGGTATCTTTATTTCTGATGAGTTCAAATCAAAAAAATCATTTGCAAATAATCTTGTTTTCAATAATAAGTTTCAAGTGCTTTGGTTATTATGATCAGCAACTATCAATTATTTTTATGCTCTTATATTTTATTCAGTNAACTATCAATTATTTTTATGCTCTTATATTTTATTCAGTGAAATAGATGATTTAAAAAATAAGATTCAATTCTTCAGTTTCTCGTTCTTAAAATTGTTCTTGCGGAGGAGAGCATTGTTTTCGAAATTTTCACGGTAAGTCTTATATTTTGAATATTAAAGTAGCCGGGAGAGCATTGTGATAGCCGAATGATATTAATCTTTTATATTTGAGTTAATTCGTTGAAATAAAATAATCATAGCACAAGGTGAAGTTTTACTCGATAAATTAAAAAATTGATTAAGAAATTATTTTAGTATCTAACAATAATTTAAAAAATTATTTTATTTGATAATAAAATAATGAAATAATTTAAAGAAAGATAAAATGAATTGACATAAGATTATTTCAAGATAACATCAAATCAAATAAGATAATTTATGTAATCACTTTTTAAATATTTTATTCAATGTCCAAGTTTATAACTATTTTGTTTTTTCTTTATCTTTAAAGGTATATCACCTTCATATAATTTCTATGTATTTATTTACAAAAAGAAAAATTAATTATTAGAATGCGAATTTTAATGCATTTATAAAAAAGTTTGGAGTTGCAGAAACATATAATATCTAAAATAAATATTTTTAGTTTCTATTTTTTTAATGATGTTCACAAAAATTTTTAAACCCATAAAATCTGCATTCTATTAATTATACTAGCAAAGCTAATTACATCAAATCAAGAAAAGATCAACAAAGCAAGTTTAGTCTGATGCATTTTTTTTCTACCACTAATGATAATCGAGGTATTTTGGTGACTTGTTTTACGCTAACTATCTTGTATATTAAGTATGTTATAATCTCTTAATGTAGTTTCGAACGACATTATTCGTATACAAAGACAGAAAAAAAAAAAAAATGAAACTCTCTACATAAGAAAAATGCATCAACAGGTCAAGTTGAATTATTACGCTACTGAAAAGTGATGTCCAGTCATTAGTGATTTTTAATGATGCTATAAATTTGAGTTTTCGAGATGGAAGTACCTGCCACTATCATTTCGATTTTTTCCAGGAGATTGTCGGGGATTTCTGATCCTTCTGATATTAGCGAAAAATGAGTCACCATCAGCTTCGATTTTTGGATGCAGTTCGTCACGAAAACTAGGACCACCGTCAGGAATATTGTGTTCTGTAGCTTCCCTGCTTTTTCTTCTTCTACGTGTTCGATGGCCAGGTTCTTTTGTCGGGGAGCCGTATCCTGAACTCATTTCAAAGTCACCGTACATTCTCTTCATTAATGCCTTATTTTCATCAATAAAACGTTCTATCCGTTCTCTAAAAACAATTTATTGTCTCAGTTTTATTATTTTACGAGTGCTTGTTAAACTTTTTAATACAAAGTAAAAGTATATGCTACAGTAAAAAGAACGTTATTATATAGAAAATCTAGTGAAAATATTTAATTATTTTAAACACTTACAGGAATGTTTTTTTTATGAACATGCATATATAAAAAAATATTTATATATAAAATTTATTTTTAATATATCATATGCTTAAGTTGTTATTTAAGTTATTCATGATAGGCATATATTAATTTTTTACCAAATATTTACAATAAATATCTTGTAATTTCTGTATAGATTGACTTTAATATAATCATGATATTTCATTATATTAATAATAATTTAAGTTTATTAATTATATTAATTATAATTCAAATTTTTTATATAACACACACATAAAAGTTCTCTCAGTATTTGAATACTTTCGTAACCCATTGTAATGAGATATTTAAGATACGACAGGATAAAAAAGAACATAACAAAACATGTATAATAAAGTAGAATTAAAATAATTTTAAACTCGATTAATGAATATTATTACTAATTGAAGCATTGAAAACAAAAATGGACCAAGCCATATTTTTTTCTAAACGAGTTGCAATTACACAAAAATGAAAAAATTAAATTTTTCCAAATTAAAACTAAGTATATAAATACAACGAAAACAATTGTTGCCCTAAATATTTTCTATTTACATCGATTTCAGATGTAACAAGATCAATTAATTCACTGATCCACTTTCGCTCTTTATTATTCCACTTTTATTTGCATTTCTAAAAGTTTAAAATTTTCGTAAAGATTTGTAAAAAACTTAAACTTATCACAGAGAAATAGATAATTATTAAGTTTCTATATCCTTCACAGATTTTTTTTTTTAACAATAAATAATATTAACGTTCAATGAAATATTTTTAATATATTTTATCGTTTATGTGAAATAAATATCTGTTATATAAGTAAATATACTATATATATGTTGCTATATATTAAATACATGTTATAATATAATATAAAATATTATTAAAATATTATTCAAAATATAATAAAATATTACATTGGATATGTATTTCCTGCAGTTGGACAAAACAGCTGATGATATTTTTTAATGCATGGTACACCACGTACCAAATCTCCTCGCAATTCAACGCCCAGAGCAACAGAGAGAGCAGTCCAAAGAATCTATAACAAAAATATGTCATATCAAATATTTTATCTCGGTTATCTTTTTCTATTAATTGCTCTTTTGAACAAAAGTAATTAAGTTTCTAAATTTAAAAATTTAAATATTTGCAGATTGTAATAATATTAAATATCAATATTTGGCAATTTTAATTTTGAGAGTTGAATTCTAAGATTAAAAATAAAAATTGATTCGCTTAAATCGTAGGAGACTCAGGAAAGATCAAAATGTTCAGAAAGTTTTAAATATTGGCTTTTTTCAAGAACTAACTTTTGCAGAAAGCTAATAACCTGATTTTGTATTAAAAATAATGATGTTTAATAGTTTTGTGTTAAAAATAATGATGCTATTTGTTCAGGATTCTATCTCTTTTTTAGGTATATATTCTATATTATCATCGATTTATAACAATATTTTTAATCTTGAAATGTACAAAGTATAAGATATATATTAACAAATATGTTTGTTAATTTTACTTGTCACAAGTACAAATATTTGTTTCATTTGCAATAAATAGATTGTGGATATTTATGCAAAAATAATTAAAAAGATGAAATCTAGGTAGAAAATTAGTTCACCTGTTAAATATAAAGAATATTATACGTTGGATATTTTATATGTTTTTCTATATTTTTACACTTTCAAACTTTCACTTTCAAATAATTTTGTTTTATTGCAAAATGNTATAATAGTGTAACTGTTACAAAGTATTGTAACCTTAATATTTTAATTGCAGTATAAAGTAATATGTAAAGTAGCATTGTTTAGCTAATTCATATGTTTGCTTATGTCTTAATTTTGTATTTGAACTTCTTACTAAAACCTGTACGTATAATATGTTTAAAAGTTTCATTTAAATTACAAAGTTATGTCACTTGATCAATTGAGAAAAATTTGCAGGGAAGTTTGAAGAATTTGCACAATAATTAAAGAGGAGAAAGCCAAATTATACATGACCTCATTAACGTCATGTCTGAAACACCAGAAATTTTTTGCAACGAAATTTTGCAAGTGTAAGTAGTAGTGAGATACCTTTCAAATTAAAGTATAACATACCACAAAACTAAACAACGTAAAACATCATAAATAATTTAACAGAGATGACAGAAATTAGAGAAAGTTTTACAGAATTATTAAAATTATATCACAGAATTATTAAAATTCATTATAACTGTTGTACTTAGATAGAAAATGAAGACATTGCGTTCTTCGAACATTGCATGCGAAATGATCATATACCATAATTTTGTTTATAAACTTACCGGTATCTGTACAACTGTGCCATTATTTAATTGAGGATAAGAATACAGTGGCACTACGGGGACCGAGCCATTTTTCAAAAAAATTGGACCTTGAATTGGCGTGACGTGAGCGTCCCTTGGTATTTCTGGGTCTTTGTCGTCGTAATAATCGTCGAAGTCGTCATCATAGTCTAAAACAGCGTGAATCGAAGTTTTTGTACCAGGTCCACTTTCACCGTTAACTCTCGTATACCTTTAACAAAATAAAATAAATTGAATAACAAACTACCTTATATTTTCATTCATATTATAATTGAATCATTTCAACAATGCGAGCTGTTATCATCGAAGTTTTAAAAAAATTGAAAAGTTAAAAAATGAAGATAATGAAGTATAAAAATAGAGATTCATCAAATGTTTATTTATTTTTATCTAGTATGTTATTATAGCCAATTTATTTTTATGAGATGACCAATACAAAAATTTTATACAATTTCACGGTAATAGCAATCTTGAAAAAGTTTTTAGAAATCCATCTAATTATAATGTTTTTAATTAACTTTCAATTATATTTATTTCTATAATATAATTGATATCTGATATCTCTAATATAGGAAGCAAATTAGCATTTTAAAATGACTTTAACATGTCAGCATGTTTGATAATTTTTTTTAGAAATTCTTCCAATTAAAAAATTTTCAATTAATATTTTTCCCTATAATATAGTTAATATAACTAATAAATTATGATAAATTTTAAGTAATTTTTCGCACATTAACAAGTTTGACAAATCATTTATGAATCCTTCTGATTAAAGTTTCAATGAACTTTCAATCATATTTTTTCATTTCATAATATACAATTTAAAATGTAAAACAAAACATTTTCAAGTATCACCTCTCTATCAATACAAAATTGATATCGAGACACTATTTAATTTACTGTAGACCAAATTTTATATCGAATTTCTTCACACGCATTTTTTATTTTTGTAATCTGTATCGTACATTTTTTGGTTTCAAAAATAATGAATATTTTTTCCATAAATTGAAAACAGGGGAAGATTGGTCCTTCTCGTGTAATTCATCATTGAAATTCGATTCGAATTTGTCGTATTTGTTATAACATTTTAATGAAGCATCTATGAATTGTTTTACTATATAATACTTTAGTTTTCTTTTAATCTACAGAACACACTGGGAACAATAAAGTTTGAACGTNATAAATTGAAAACAGGGGAAGATTGGTCCTTCTCGTGTAATTCATCATTGAAATTCGATTCGAATTTGTCGTATTTGTTATAACATTTTAATGAAGCATCTATGAATTGTTTTACTATATAATACTTTTTCTTTTAATCTACATATAATAGTTTTTTTTTAATCTACAGAACACACTGGGAACAATAAAGTTTGAACATTAAAGTGTAGGACACCTTGTATATGAAAAAAATGTTACACAAGACAGGAAAAATAATTGAATTCTACGTAATTCAAAATAAAATACAAGAGAACGTAAGCGAGGAAATTGCAAAAGAATGCGAGTTTAATGGCGGTAAAGAAATCAAGAAGATAATATGAATTCGTCTTTTCCATGTTTATTGAGTTGAAAGGACCGGTAAATGGCATCCTTTTACGATAATTGTCCGTGAGACTGACAAAAAAATAGTATTCGATATATGGTCAACACATGCATATTAATAATACATATCTGAGGTAAAGGATGAAAGAAGAAATATCGTATGGATCAATGATATAATTGGCCAGACGATGGAATGACAGTGACAGGAGAGCGCACACATCAGATGTTCATCAGAAATTCATTAAGACTGCATGATACGTAACAAGAAACCGTTCAGCTGATCGTTATTATTACATAAATAATTATGAGGGCAATTAAGGTTAATATAGTGCTTTCGCTGATCCAGCAACAAATAATCCTTTTAAAATGAAAATATCGATGTGCACACATTGATTAAGTTAATCACTCATACGATCCAATTAATTATCAAAGAAATTAATACGTTTTCGTTAAATTAAAAATCTATCTATTAACTATGTAGTTTTTGTTCCTTTTTATTTTCGAAATTTAATAAATTATTAGTTGCACTGTCTATTAATGTTCTATTATCTGAACAGAATATTTATTAATAATAAATGAGCCCTCCAATTAATGCAAGTCCAAAATTGAAAAAAAAATGAATTTACTATAGGAATAGTTGAGAAATACTTATTTCATTTACTAATTTAATGCGTATATATTGTCTTATATTGATAAAAAATAAGAGTAATTTTTACATTGTAGATAAATAATTCTACTTGATTATGGACTCATTACCTTACTATTGATTTACTACTGAAAGAAATATAGATTTCTTTTTAAGTTATGTATAGATTCCTTTTTAAGTTATGTTATCATAATTACTATTCTTTTATTTTATTTTATTTTCTTGCAATAAACAATATTATTCTTAATTTGTTATAAAATATTACACGAAAATTCAGTTTTCATAACATTAAGAAAAGGAACTCAATCGATTTGTTAACTAGAAATTAAGAAATTAAGAAATGTCCTGGTTGAAATATCTTTTTTTTGTGTTTTTATAGTTTCCTACATATCTATTTATATTAATATTGATATTTATATTTGTATTTTTGATATTTATATTTTTATTACATTTATTATACGTTTATTACATATATTATATTTATATTGTATATTTATTATTATATATTTTGATGTGTTTTTCAATTGCAGAAAGAATTTATTAAAATATGAATAGATTTTATTAAACAGAACATGAAACATTTTACTGAAAAAAAACAGTAAAATATAAAAAATTGTATTTAATATGTCAATATTTCAATTTTGAATGATGAAAATATTATAGATATCATTTTTCTATAAACAGCAAGACAGCAAACGAAAATAACGAGGATGTGTCTTCATAAGCTGAAGTATTCAAATAATTTAAGGCATTTAGAAAAGAATTTCGATGGTTTGAAATACAAGAATGCAACTCTAGCAGAATTATTTTTGCCAGGAGTGTTAGGCATATTAATTGTTAGGGTGTTATTAACTAATAATACCTAATACTTACGTGTAATTTAATATAAAAAAAAGTGGTTGTTCCATTATTTTTATACTTTTTATATTCGTTATAGATATAGGAGGCTTTGCAGTGTTCCTCAATCTATGGGTCATAATTTAATTTAAGTTTCTAAATTTTCACTAAATCTTTAATAAGACGTGAATTTCAATAATAGTTGTTACCAAATACAAATTCGGAAATCGACAAATCATTAAATATTGAATATTATTTTGTTCATAATTTATGTAAAAGCTTTTAATAAATATAATTCAGGCTATTGTGATGACTTTTTATAACTTTCAAACAGTCTGCTTATTTTTATATTTCAATCTTACATTTACTTTAGCAAACAGAAATGGTGTAACGTATGATTTAACTGAGAAATGATGCGTACTATGTAATAATAAGTTCTTTCGTTTATACTAGAGTTGTTTCTTAATATTAGAGAAATGTAAGTGAGTCGAAAATGACTGAAAAAACGCAATAAAATTAAAATTATTAATTTTACACTTTCTCATAGTTAAATATAAATAATGAAAATTGAAATTCATATATTTTTGATAAAATGAGATTTACACGTTCCCAGTAGAAATATATTGCGTGTCACAAAATTATTGCAAAATACCATTTTATTTATTTATGTAATATATAGTGACTTCAGTGAAATTCTTAAAAGAAGTTATTAAAACTTATTTTATTCTATTATGTGTAACTTCTAAAATTTTGTTATATTTAAAAATTTACTTAATTTTATTATATTATCAAATTTTTATTATCATTGTATTTTCAAATTATATCATAAAATTGACTTTATTTATACTATAAATACTTAAGGGTCGTGGTACCATTATAGACAAATGTGTTGCATTCATGTAGTGTGAAGATTGAGAAAGCTGTTCTACTACAAAAAGTAAACTAAAATAAAACTAATAAAATGTTATAAATCTTGTTATAATTATTACCCATTAGGTCTATCAGGATAGCTCTCCTGTTCTGGCACTCTCGATGTTCTAAAATTATCTTGATCTCCCTCTACTGAGACTTGTTGTTGCTGTTGTTGTTGTTGTTGTTGTTGTTGTTGTTGTTGCGGCAATGATGGCGGAAATCTCATTTGTTGCTGTTGCCGTGGTTGCGTTCTTATAAAATCTTGATTGTAATTCGCATATCGATTGTCCTGTGTAGACGAAAAGGACGATTGTTCGACGAACGTATTTGAATTTCTTTGTCGGTTAAAGGTCGATTGACGTTGTCTTTGTTGCTGTTGTTGTTGTTGCTGATGCTGTTGCTGTTGTTGGTAAGCAGCAGGTGGTATATACGGTTCGTTCAGGAAAGATTCTTGATCGTTAAAATTTGGAGCGGGCGCAGGCGGAAGTACGGCGTTCAAACGAAGGTTGTTCACTGTCGATTGTCCTCCGTTTTGTCCACCGTAGAAGAATGGTGTAGGCGTTGCCGACTGATACGGCAAGGTGAAGTTGACCAGTGACATTTTTATTTTTATTCTGCAAACAGACATAAAGAAATTCTTTCGATCGCTTTCGAAGAATATTTTGCTCTTGTTTCAAGTCGCCAGATTGCNTTATTTTTTTTTTTTTTTTTTTTTTTTTTTTTTTTTTTTTTTTGTATGACACGCATTGGAAATTCGAATCTATTCTTGTTACTTTAGTTGCTATAATATTTATTTATGAAATATAAATGGTAATAACGAATAAATAATAAAATAATATTTCTATAATATTACAAAAGTAAATTGTGACGCCTGAGAAATAACACGTGTATTTCACTTATTTTCAATGTTAAATAAATCTTTTTAATATTACAAAAAATACATGAAACGACTGAAGTTTCGATACAAGAAAACGTATTATTCTATTGGTACATAAAAAAAAATAAATATTATTTCTATAATGTAGAAAATATAGCATACACACGCACTTTGTTTATTATACTAATAAATTAATATTTTATTGTAAATGAAATTCGAGAAAATAATTGTTTCTAAATATTTTTAATACTGTATGTAATAAAATACATAAATTTGAAACAAAAAAAATTTATAAGCAACTAAGGTTTCGAGTCAAAAAATTACATTATTACTTTATTAATATGAAATCAGTACAATATTTATTTCCGAAGAAGTATTATCTTTGTAATATTATATATATGACACATTCATTTTATTTATTTTAGTAAAATTACTACTTCTTGTACATGATATTCGAGAAAAATAATTATTAAATAATTTTGTTATATATTATATGTTAAAAGAAATTCAGAGCAAAAAATAATTATACATTAAAATATGTAGATAATTCCGACTTACCGTGAAATAAAGACGACACTTTAAGTGGAAACAGGGAACCACGTTCTCCGATTGTCAAGCTTCTTTTTCAAACTCTCAGCTCCGACGACCGTGATTTTGATCGTGTAGAAAATCACATTTTATTACCATAAACTTCATGATCAGTCAGTAGAGAAAAATTGAAGAACTGTACGTTAGTTATTTGAGCAATTGATTTCACTGAGATTCAGTTATAATTTTTCTTATAAGTGTTTCACAAATCTTTCTCAAACACGTTTAAATTTCACTGACGTATTTTCACTGAAGTATTGTTCTGATTTTACAAACTGCAGCAACATACTCGATATTTGAAACATCTGCTAATTGTTTAAAACTTCGATTATTTAAAGTTTTTAAAGTTTTCTAGATAACACGACTAAGATTAATGACTCATTTCTTCCCCTATTCTTCTCGCATAATGCTTTCGTAGACGTGAGATCGACCTGAAATGATAAAGAAAAGTCAATATCTCGCGGATATGTCGCTGACTGAAGCATTAATCATTATTTAAAATATAAGTATATGACATTAAATTTAATGAGATTTAAATTCTATGAGATGTTATGAGATTTATGCACTACCGAGTGAATAATTTTTATTTGTTTCATCTTTTCATTTTTTTTTTAAGGGAAATGTAAACTATGATAACAAAACATTGCTTTAATAATCATTTTATAGCATATGAAAAATTAATAAATAATTGATAATAATTCAAAAGTAATAGAACAGTTGTCGAAATTAAATGCTATTAAGAAGTATAACCGTTTCAGAAAATCATATTAAATTTGCATTAATTACAAAAATATACAAGTCAATATTATAAAGAATTAATTATTTACCTTGCCTATGAGTTTACCCACGAAGATATGTAATTTTAATGACAGTTGTAAAAATTTGTATTCTTGTAAAATTTATAAGCAACTTCAAGGAATTTATTTCGAGTAATAATATGTTTAGATATATTAAATTATTTTTAATCAATTACGATTGATTGTTAATAATAAATATGTTTTCATTGAATGTACTGATAAATGATTTTCATAATTTCTAAAAAAATAAAAAATAAGGAAAATATTTTGGCAGTTCATTGACACTGCAGTGAGACATGACGATTATATAGGGTGTCTCAGAGCGAATGGTATAAGTAAGAAAGTGATTCGACAAGAAAGAATAAAATTTTTTCATTAAAGCCATCGTTTTCGAAAAAATCGAATTTCAAAATTTGTTAGGTATACTTGAATTTAGTGACAGAGTGAATTTAATGGCAGAAAAGAATAATTAACAAGAGGTCATTCTACCTGCAGAAATAAATAAATAAATATAGAATAAAATTTTTTTGTCAGATGCTTTATTTTCGAGAAAATAATGGAATTGAAAATTTATCAAGTACCTGTAAAGCAATTCAAAGTCTATTCAAAATTTATTTTCTTAAAAATGACGCTTTGAACAAAAATATTTTATTCTTTACATGTCTCGTTTATTTCATTACAGAATTTTTTTGTGTCGATTAGTCACGTTTGTTCAATACTTGATAAATTTTCAAATTCGATTTTCTCGATAACGAGAGCTTTAATGAAAAAATTTTATTCATTCTTTCCAACTCATCTTTTCACATAATATCATTATTCGGTTGTACTATCCTGAATTTAAAAATACTAGAAGAAATAGAATAAAGGAATACAAAAATTAGGCAATTTATTGTGTGTATCAATATTCAGTAAGACCATGTTTAACATTTATTATACACTCAAAATAGCTTTATGTTAGGTTCTCTATAAATTAGAAAGATAAGTATGAAAGGTTTTTTTCGAACAATTTTTAATGTTCTATCAGTTTGTATGTAAAGTAGTGGAAAAAAGTCACTAATAATAAAGATTTAAAAATAGTAAATAATAAAGAATAAAAACTTTTATTTGGAATTTTTTAAAAAGAAACGTGAACTATTGAAAAGCAAAAAATTGATCATAAATCATCATTTAGAATGTGCAGTATTTAAATTTTCAAAGTGAATCAAGCAATAAAAGTGCAGTCAAATTTTTACGAAATATATAAATATTAATTTAATATAATTATAATTAATATAATAATTAATTGATACAATATAACCATAATTATTATTAATTATTATAATGTAACATTGCAGTATATATTAAGACATTTTCGAATATATGTTATAAACAGTTAAAATGATGATATAACAGCATAAAAATTTATTTATTATCATAATGTCTGTACTACATCCTTTAAATGATTTGTAAAACATATCCATATTTTCGTAAACAAGACCATAAGATTTTAAGCAATTCTACTCATGTTCATGAAAACTTGAAAACATGTTCACCGATCTCTTTACAAAACTATGATTATGTTGTTTACTTCTGAGACTCAATATGTACATGAAATAACATTCACTAAAATTATATTATTTCACACTATTGCAAATTATATTTTTATTTCACTTGTAATTAATAAATATTTTCATTTAAATTTAAATTAAAATTTTAAATTTCATTAAAAAATTCTACATTATAAATTATTTTTTATTACGATTAAATACTGTATTTTATTATATTTGTCAATAATATTTGTCAACTATTATAAATTGAATTGTAATATTATCATAAAATATAAATTATAAGTTACATTTATTTATTAATTTAGGAAACGTATTTTTATTATACTTTTTAATATCTATATTTATATATACGACGTAAAAATGTATTTTATTTATATAAAAAATATATACAATTTTTTGACAAAATATTCCATTCATTTAATTTGTGCAAAGAATCCTAATATTCATATTATTCTTGAATTACAAAATGATAGAATGAATTACAAAAATATAACATTATAGATAGAAAATTTATACAATTAAATATGTCATTTAACAGATATATCTTCAATAAATTTATTTTACATTTTATTAAAGAAAAAATTTATAAAAAATTATATTTACAATTTAGATAAATATTATTAATAGATTAAAAAAACTGATTGAAAGAATGAATACAGAAAATATTCATATACTCGAAAAGTATCAATACTGCGAATTTTCATATCTTTGTATGATAATCTGCCTCGACTCATTTAAATGCATGAAATTGTTATTTTCACAATGCTGAGTTCCTTTTTCCAAAGATATATTTACATTATAAAAAGGATAAATAAAAATTTTTTTTTTTTTTTAGAAAATTTTAAAAATTCAAGCGTCTTTACGGATGCAGAAAAATTTCTTTTTATAACTAAATCCACCACCTTAAAGATTAAAAAATTTCCCGTTTTACAGGAGTTTCTTAAAATTTGTTGTACAATTTTTTTCTCACGAAGCTATAAGTGTTTAAAATGTTAATATTTTCCGTGTATACGAATACTTTTTGTATCATCTATATCAATTATAAAACGTGTATCCATAATTGGCAAATGTTATTAACAAAAAGATTAAACAAATAGTTGAATGAAATGAAAAGTGTAACGAAAGCGTAAACGATAAATTAGAAATGCATTTTCAAAAACACAGTTTTTTTACTTGAGATTATTCTTTTGTGAGAAAAAATGAAATGGAAAAACATGAACGTGGCAGATAGTTGCACATCTTTTATTAAAAATATGTTCATTTCAAATGACAGTCAGTGTCGGCTAACGAAACGGCTGCCGAACGTCTTTATGAAAGGAAATTATGCGAACGCGTCGGCGTATGCGTGGCCACACAATTATTCACACGAGAATAGGATTTGCGCGCGTGTACCACGTGTTTTCCGAAGATGTTACGAGATGCGAAAGCGATAACGATTTTATTATTGATTTACCGGCGAACTGATAAAAATTCGTCGAACAAGTTTTGTCCTTTCGGCACTTTCGCCCATCGGATCACTTTCTTCGAAATCGGGCATGCAAACTGTACTTTCACTAAAATTAAATGTNTTTGCCGGTTTTTTTTTTTTTTTTTTTTTTTTTTTTTTTTTTTTCTAACGAATAGCTTTGTTTTCCACTTTTTGCTACGTCGTTAGTAGCTTCATTATTTCCAAGGCACCGTGTCAATGATTAATTAAATATTTTCTATTAATTATAGTTCTGACGTGATCGCAAAGAAGCTGGTTTCTCCGAAGCAAAATGTCTTCAGGTTGTTGCTAATTTGAATTATCCGATGATTCAAAAGTATTCGAGTTAATTTTGCACGTGGATTAAAGCCTGTTCACGATGTTTGTAAATGTTCTCATTAACTTTTTTACAAATGCTACTCGAGGAAACTGTTGGGTAAAGTTGAAGTTTAATAAGTGTGTGTATGCTTCTATTACATTATCATTGGGTCATTGGGTCACTAAAATTATATTAGATTATTAAAATTTATAACCAGCATCATTGGGTCACTAAAATTATATTAGATTATTAAAATTTATCTTATTCTGTATTTTAGAATACAGAATAACTAATTTAATTCCAAATTTTTATGTTTATCAGTAATCTAATAATTAATTAAGAGTTAAAATATATAATATTGCTACACATGATTGTAATGAGAATTTATAATAGCTTTCTCTAAATAAATACGCATCGTCTCGCGAATTAATTTTTTTGTATTGCATTATTTCGAATTTCACTAGAAACATAATAATTTAAAAACAGATGACTTAATTTTAGAATTTTTAATTTTATTTAATTTTGTTACTAATCTTTATTAAAATCATTACGGAAGAATTTAAAGTACGAAATAAAATCAAATGCTGTTTTTATTAATCTGACATACATTCAATAATACTATTTGAAAGTTATAATCATTTTATTCGACATCTTGAAATAAATTTTTTAAATCCTAGAACTTTATTAAAGTGTAAAACTCGCACCAGAGAAACGAAAGTACAAAGAATAAAAAAAAGTATAATACAAGTTTTCATTTAGATATATAAAAAATCATTCTGTTTATATATCCACCAAATTTCTATGAAAAATTACGAATTGATCATTTCGACTGGTACTAGTATTAAATGTAAATTATTCAGTTTGTCGCTAGACATTTTGTTAAGGAAAATTTGACAGGAAACTTACCTAATTCAATCGGTTTCAGACGTTTCGAGTAGCTCGATGAATTTAAAACAGAGGCACGATCAACACGCACCGAAATCTCCATCCGTTGCTTTCACTTTTGACAATCGAATGATTTTCCAACGAAAACCAGAAGCTGAAAACAGAAAAAGAGGGAAGGGAAAAGGGACGTGAGTATAAGCACGATTAATTCACAACTGGATTGACGAATTGAAAATGGAATCTATTCCGCGAGATGCATTCGCAGAGGACGAAACACGTGCTTGCTCGTGCGCGAAACACGAGCAGCTCGTCGAAAATCGCCGAGAGGCATGCGTAATACCGCGCGAAACGCTACGTTGGCGAGCGACAACTGAAAGAGAAGCGTTTCAACCAACTCTACACAGAATGGGGATAAAGAGAGGTGTCCCTCGATCATGAAGAGTAGCACAGCCAGTAAAGTTCTCTCTCACTTTCCGTTCCTTGACAGTCCCTCTCTTCTGTCTCCCTACCTTCGATCCTGATCGTTGCTTCACCTTCTTCTCGCAGGAAGATCGTTTAATGGAGCATTCTGTTTGTTTTCGTTCCCGCCATTTTCTAGAAATTAACACGCTGATGTTCAAGAACGATCGTTTTCGATCGTCAGTCAGTTCATGCATTCTCAAACTCCTAGTCATTAATTACGTTATGATTGAAGAAACGAAACGCAATGTTTGATGCTTCAACTTCAAACTTTTAAACTTTAATACGCATAATGATTTCTTTACGAAATCAAAAACGAATTCTTTATCATCTATTAGGTCAGAGATTTCGATTAAGATTAGAACTACATGGCAGACGATTAAGGTATAAAAACTCTATCAGAGAAGTAAGGAATGCAAACTTTTATTCATCTACTTTTTTAAAGAAATCATTCAAATCTCTGCAAAATGCGACATTGTAAATCTAGAAAATTATAAATTGGTCATTACGTCCATTTTGATGAGAATTCTAGTTTTAATCAAAGAAAGTTTCAACAGTTTTAATTACCCTTTAATCCCAAAAGAATATGGGAAATGAAGAGCCACAAACATATTGATTTCCCAGATGAAACTTTAATGACACGTAGTTTCTTCACAATATTACGTATTTCATACTTCAAGTGCCAAAGATTTGTATTTATAAACGTATTTTGTTGAATAAACGAAAGTATATGAATATATATATATTCGTATATATCTACATAATTTCATTATTTAAATTTAATAATACAAGCAAATTCTTATTTGAGTGAAGAAGATAGTCTTCCTGAAATAAGAGACAAAATATTTGGGATAAGTTATGCATCTTCAATTGGGAAATGTAACACTTAAAGTGTTAATCAAAACAACTTCTATCGAAACAATCATATTCTTTATCATCGATGATTAGAGATATAAATTAACTACAGAAAATTGACATTTTAATTATTCTAAAAGAAAATAGAAAGAAAAAAATCCTCAGTCTAGTGATATTTGTATTACTATATATTAGATTAGTAATCGACAATTTCCAATACTATAATCTATTTTTTCTAAAATTAACTAATCTTATTATTTTATTAGATTTATAAGAATTATCGATTCTAGAATTTAAAATTTTTTGACACAAACTATATGTAATAA
Organism: Lepidotrigona ventralis hoosana; assembly: GCA_002806875.1. Classification (NCBI taxonomy): domain Eukaryota; kingdom Metazoa; phylum Arthropoda; class Insecta; order Hymenoptera; family Apidae; genus Lepidotrigona; species Lepidotrigona ventralis. Next base: position 18,779 of record NIPQ01089695.1, read on the forward strand.
TGAAATTCTTGTTAGGTATAAATTTGTTTTACACTGTATGTGGTTTATAGCAATTTTCCAGTTTCTTAATGTGATCGGTAGCTGACGATATAATTTATAAAATAAATTTACTTAAACATAAACTTCAAATGTCATATTTGATATGCATCAATCTGATACAAAAATTTAATTCATAATTCATATTGATTTAACTACATGCACAAATATATCACGTTACATAGTAAATTAAAAAATTAGTGCATTTTTGCCTATTTTATTTTAATTTAGTTTTATAATACTATACATTTCTTAATTATCCTTTCTAATAATTCCCATTCCCATTGAATTATTAATTATTTACTAATTATTTTTACAATATTTTTACAATTATCCATGGCCCATGATCCAAATAATATGAAAATAAATTGAAAATGAAAGTTAAAAGTATATACCTGTAATAAAGCAATTATTTTCATAATATGTGCATAAAAATTATTATTATAAATACGCATGATAATACACTTGATAATAAAATATTAATATTGATTTTTATTGAAATAGAAACGCCACTGATATTATTATAATTGTAACGATCTATATATATATAAGTACAATATAGGTATAAATATATATTAAAAATAATTGCTCTTAAACAATTTTATTATTTTAAAAGGAATTAAAAGGAATCACAAATTCGAGTATTAATGAATAAAAAATAATGAATAATTCGTAAGAGTGAAATAGTGAAGTTCTCGGTATTGCATACGAGAAACAAAAACTATTATCGATTGCTCGCTGCGATATACACAGTATGTGTAAAGCGTTCGAATCGCGCCCGGTAACGATGGTTAAAAGTATGTAATCGGTCTGTTTCAAACTCTTGCTCCCTTTCCGACTACGTACACTCTCTTACTTGCATCTAATCTCGCAACTCAATCTCACGGGGTGTTGTAACTACGCAACGCAAGGAAAGATTCACGGTGACTAGATGAAGATGAAACAGCAGAAAGAAAGCTAGAAGAGAAGGAAGATGTTGTTATTATTATCTGCTACAAGATTGGACTGTATTGCAACGAGCAATTATCACAATCATATCACGTGCCCACCATCGTTTCAACTGTCTTCTTCCATCCACGTGTGTCTTCTCTTTCGAGAGACATTTTTATCGAGATTCTCGAGTACCTTCTCCGTTCAAGTACCCGGTTAGATGCATCGTGCTCCAGAACCTTTCATTTCTTTACACGTGGAACGATATATAACTGTATCGGGATCTCTAAGAGGCCCACCTACGTTCACCTTCCATGTCCTGAGGTACACGCATCAATTCACTGATGCTAAATGCTTATCCCTTAGTTTCAAGGAACCGCATGTTGCAACATTTATCCGCGTCTCAGGCATTTCCTGCTTTAAATTTAAACACACACTGCTCGATTCACACTGTTCGAGGAGATAATTAATTTTTAATAATTTCAAGAGCCTTTCTGTGGTATTTTATTTTATTTCGCTTGCAAATGGATAATAATAATAATACTTGGAAGATAAATTTGACAATAAGATCGAAATTGAATTAACGATATGATCTCTGTAAATTTCATCGAGTTGAATAAGTAAAATAGAAAGAGAGGAGTACATACTTTATAACATTTTGTAACTATGTAGGAACACAATGTGTTATCTTGGAATGTGGTAAATGTAATTCGAGATTTCCATTCAATTGATCAACATTTTCCTTTACCAACATTCCAATGATTAACACATGTTTTTCTGACATAGTAAAGTATATATTCGTCTAAGATAAAATATCTAGTTAAATAAGATAATATATTATTTGATTCATTTGTTAGACTATGAATTTTTATACAAATCCCTATTTCTGAAAATGTAATGTAAAAAATGATACAATATATAATATATACATGTTATAATGTAATATAATTTTACACTATAATAATTATTCTGTATAATACAATATAAAAATTATTTTATAAAGAACATTCACTTTTTTTTTATAGAAGTATAGAAATATTAGAAAATGTACAAAATATTTTCAATATCTTATAAAACATAAAAATAAACCAAAATTACAAAAAGATTACAAAATATTTTCAATATTATATGTATTCTATACATTTTTTCAAATTTTCAAATGAACGCATAAAAATTCACAATTTATTCATCAGTTTTGAAATACG
>NIPQ01089696.1:0-11864 GCA_002806875.1 Lepidotrigona ventralis hoosana
ACAATTGTGCAATGAACTGGCTATGACAAATAACATAAATTCAATAATTGATTAGTTAAAAATTATGTGTATTAATTAAAATATTATTCGAAATTTTTCTATAAAATACCTTGCTTATCAATATTATCATAATAACGATCATTTATTTACTTGTTATTTATTTAATATAAATCTTTAATATTTCATGAAGATTTAATGAAAAATATAGATATACGTACGAAATACATACTTATATACTTATATCTCGCAAAATCGACTAAAGAAATATTTTTACAAAGGTACATTGTACGGTGCAAATTATATTTTATATTTTCGAGTGATGGAATAATAAATTTACTAATGAGCAAGGAGGAAATTACTAATGAGCAATGTTTTAAATTCATAAAATCTTAATACTAACATATATATCATTAAGTCACTCGTACTTCATATCATTTTTATTAATAATTTATAACAATGAATAAATGATTTCGGCCGTTGAAAATGCAACTCAGTGAGTTCGCCTTAATAAATAACATCGTACTATAAAAAAGAAAATATGTATGGTATCGTTTTAAAGAATAAATTAAACTTCGAAATTTCGAAACGGATGAGTTTTGCAGGAAATAATTAACAACACATAATGTGCTTCTTTATTGTAAACAATATTTTTGTAGAAATATTTTATCGATAAGTTCATAAAAATCGAGTTTACGGGATAAAGATAATTCATTCAGGTTGTGAATTTACAAATTTGTAAATTAAAAAACGTCATATCTAATTATGTTGTTCATAAAAATATCATTGCAATTTTTTCTAATATTTTCAAATAGATGTTAATAATATATATATACTAAATTTTATAAATGTTCATATACACTAAATTTTTCATTCCATTTTTCATTAATCTCTGTTTTAAATCGTTATATTCCTTCATTGATGAAGTACCACCACGTTCAATTCAATGAATAATTCTCGAAATCTATCCTGCAACACTGTCCATATTTTTTGATTTTAATTCTCATCACTAGTAGTGCTGTGGTGCAAAACCTGCTTAAATCGGTACGATAGGACGTGACACAGAAATGAAAATGAGACAAAAAAATACATTGTATGCTAGATCTATTTATATACCTTGTCTATGGTTTGAACAAAAAGATGGAGTTTTTAATACTTCCTGAAATTCAAATGTTTAGCCTGAAGTTTTATATAAACTATGTACGTATATTTTAAATATGAAGATTAAATAATATTGTTGCTTTCATGTAATACATTCTTGAGTAGTGTATTAATCAAATAAAATTACATATTTTAATTTGTCATGTGTGTATTTTTATTCATGATTAAGTTTGGTATTCTTATACATTCCCTTTATGTCATGTATGGATGTGAACGCCTCAACTTTTCTTGATATTTAAATTTCATTTAAATTGATTTTTTAACTAGCAGATTAATTAGAAAACAATATAAAAATTTATATTGACAGTAGGAGTAAATTTACTGTATCTACTATAAAGAGCAATAACATAATTGTATATGTATGTGAATGCAGTACTATTTGCAGGTTATGTTTATCTTACAATTTTTGATATATGTGTTTGTATATTATTTATCTTTTTTCTTTTTTTTTAAGAATGGAATCTCGGACAGAATTCAAAATAAAGTCTCCTCCAACTGACGCTGTTTCGGCAGTAGAGTTTGGACCCAATTCAACACAGTTTCTCCTTGTTTCTTCTTGGGATAGTACAGTGCGGTTGTATGACATTCATGCAAATACTATGAGATTAAAATATAATCATGATTTGCCAGTTTTAGATGTTGCATTTCAGGTAATTGCAAACTCATTAGATGTTTTATAAACTTTTATAATTACAATCTTGTATAAATATATTTATAAGATAGTCAAATTGTAAAATATACGAGTATATTACAATGTTTGAAATAAAAATATGAAATCAGATGAAATATATTATTTAGAATACAAGCAAACATAAATTGAAAATGTTTATGTAAGAAGAATGAAAATGGAAATAAGAAAGAAAAACTTTATGCATTTCAATATATTATTATATTATTATATTTAATATTGAATATATTTTCTTTTTATTTTTCTAATTATTATAAAAACTTCACTTTTTAAAATCTATATCTGTACAATAAAAATTTTCTTTTAATAGGATTAATTTATTAGAAAAATTTTCTAATTATTATAAAAACTTCAATTTTTAAAATCTATATCTGTACAATAAAAATTTTCTTTTAATAGGATGCCGTTCATGCTTATAGTGGTGGTTTAGGAAACACATTAAAGATGTATGACATCAATAGTAATAGTGGTATTAACATTTTTCTATTTTTATTTTTATTCGTGTTCATTATAATGTAGAAAAATCATGAGAAAAATTGTCTTATAGAATCAATTATGGGAACACATGATAAACCAATCAGAAAAATTGAATATTGTGCTGCAGTAAATGCAATATTAACTGGTGGATGGGATGCAGCAGTAAAGTTGTGGGATCCTAGAACACCCACTTGTGTAGGTAGTTATTTACAACCTGATGTTGTTCTTGCTTTATCTGTATGTGGAGACAAGTTTGTAGTAGGTACTGCTAAACGCAAAGTTTGTATTTGGGATTTGAGAAATATGGCTGGTATGTTTCAAAGACGAGAGAGCAGTTTGAAATATCAAACGCGTTGTATTAAAGGTTTTCCTAATGAACAGGTAGGTTTGATATTTTAAAAATTAAACAAATTAAAGAATTATATAAAATGTTTTGATTTAATTCAACATTAATGTTAAATTTTATTTATTTTTGAATCTTAATAACTTTTAGGGATATGTTCTTAGTAGTATAGAGGGCCGTGTTGCTGTTGAATATTTGGATACAACGCCAGAAGCACAGAAAAAGAAATATGCTTTCAAATGCCATAGGATAAAAGAAAATAATGTGGAACATATATATCCAGTGAATGCTATTAGTTTTCATTCGACTTATAATACATTTGCAACTGGTGGTTCAGATGGTTATGTGAATATTTGGGATGGTTTTAACAAAAAACGTTTATGCCAATTCCATAGATATAATGCTGGTGTTGCTGCACTTAGTTTTAGCCATGATGGTTCTGTACTTGCTATAGGAGTATCATATTTGAACGAAGCTGAAATCCCACCAGGTGGAAATGATGAGAGAGAAATTTACATAAGATATGTGAATGATCAAGAAACGAAACCAAAATAATATCGTATTACTGTACAAAGTTTTTTACAGAAAAAAATAGATTAAAAATTTTTTTAATAATCTCCTGCTTTATTAAAGCAGTACAAACTAAATGATAAAGCCTTTTCACAAAAATTAATAACCATTTGTATATAATAACAGTGTTCTATTTTACATTTTTATATCTTAAATAATTGATTGATAATTATAAACAATTTTTATAAACGAGATAGTATGTGTTCGGAATTATTAGACTAGTCAATTTTAATAAAATATTTTTTGTAGAGTCTATTTCTTTTATTTGAAATAATAATAGACTTATTCAACAGTAAATATTTGTGAATTTTGTTCTATTATGTTTATTCTTCATTATATTTTTTTTTCTTATTAATTATAATATAAAATTAGAAAAATATGTTTTTGCTTTTTATTTTATTTTTAAATAAGTGTATATTCAATCCTTTTGCTATCGTGGACGACTTTATAATATCACTCCTATAATTCCACTTCTGCCGTTTGTAGCATTGCGATATATCTTGTCCATGATATCAGAAGGATTAATACTACGAACATAATTTATATAATAATCTATTAAATATTTGAACAAAATATTGTTTCATTCAAATTATATTTGAATAAAAATTATATATTGTAGTATCTTGATATTTATATATTACGAAAATATAAAATAAATACATTTACTTAAAAATAACAAAATATCTAATAACAATCTACTTAAAAAAACATTAAGTTAAAATTAAACAATGATCTTTTATAATATACAATATATTTCAAGTTTAATATATATAGTATCAAAATAAATTTGGAATATTACTAACAATAGAATTCCATATAATTATAGAATAATTATAAATCATATTATAAAGAAAATTAGGTACAAATAAAATTTTTGTAACAATTTGCTTCTTTATAAATAATTGTGCTATTTATTTTTTATTTTACATTATATTTATGAAGTTATTGTCAGAACTCAGTTGCTATTAAAAAAAATGTTAGTATACAATACAAGAAGTATAGTAGTTAATAATAGAAAACAATGACTGTTTCTTTACTAGATTAACAATTAGAGATATTATACATATTTGTAATATTTGTAATGTAAAAGAATGTAGATGTGTGTTGTATTATTTGTTAATTAAAGTTATTTGTATAATCATTGAAAGTGAAAAAAAAATATAGATTAAAAAGCAGAAACTTCTTAAGGCAGTTGCATTGACATAATTTATATTATGCAAAATACTCACATTGCTAATAAACTAAACGTTAATATTTGCACAATATATGTTTTCAGTTTTTTGAGATTTCTGATATATACCTATATAACATGCAGTAGTTAAATAGTTTTTATAATACTTTAATTAACAATATGTACATTAACAATTTGTACTAGCATGTTTTTTGTTTTCTGAAATATGTTAATGATGTTAATTCTCTTCAATCGTAAACTTTTTATATATATATATATATATATATATATATATATATTCATAGTATATTTGACAAATTTGTACTAGCATGTTTTTTGTTTTCTGAAATATGTTAATGATGTTAATTCTCTTCAATCGTAAACTTTTTATATATATATATATATATATATATATATATATATTCATAGGATATTTGACAGATTTCTGTACAAACTTTGCTACTACATAATTGTTATCAACAATAGAACTATGATAAAGTTTGAGCGCAAGTCTACCACATATCTTTATTTTAAAAATTTTTAGCAGATAAAAATATACTTTACTTGTTTTTCTAACATGCTCTATGTTATATATAATTGGCTATTTTTGTCAATCTTTCTAGTTGTTTTTCTTATGTTTCTGATTTTGACAAACTATGAGTTTTCTTAACGTATCACGGATTGTATCATGTGTTGCGAAACTAATTCCTACCGCAATTGGGCCTTTTACCCAATTCATGCTCAATCCTTTATAGAAAGCCATTATACCTTCTTCTCTGAAAATGATAAAAAGATCACATCAAAAATTATAAAACAATCTTGTTTGTAGTGCAATCAAATTTTAGCGTAAATTCAATTATTTATATGATAATTTATTATTTCATATATGTATCATAGGTTTCATATTTTATAATCTTTATAAAATTATATTAGAATTCAAACAATTTTTATTTAATTAATATTTTATTTAACTTTAAATAAAACAATAGATGAACGATAGATGATTTTAAACTCACTTGTATATTTTCGTGATAGTTGAACTAATTGTGTGATAGTGCTGGCTGTTGATTGGGCCATGGATTGCTGAGGTCTGCATTCTTCTCCGGACGATATCCAACGGGTAACTGCTAGTCTGACCAACCGCTCCGGCAATGGCGCCGAATATCAATGATGTCGAGAAGCCAGGAATAGTCACCGTGTACACTGTTCATCGACACGTAGCCATCATCGAACATGAAGCACGTACTTGAAAAACACCGCCATCGGACTTGTCTCGACAAGCGTTGCTATTAAAGTAAGTACTGTCCCAACATCGGGAAACAGCCCCGATGTGCCCCACGGGTACCCTGCTTTACGATCATAGACGAGCCACTCTCGTTCGTATAAATCACGATTTTTTTTTTCTGCGTGTAAGCACCGTCACGGCGTAGAATAAATCTGAAAGAAATAACTCACCAGCCAATAAGTTCCTGAGTAGATCATAGGTGAAGAAACTGCAACCAGCATAAGGAATGACACCAAGCATCGTTGCATTAAATCCACGGTAATAGGCCAATATTCCTTCTTCCACATAAATGCGTACAAAAGTTTGTCGCAAAGTTTTATATTCAGTTTTTTGTGTCACAGCCATTCTTGCTCTCATCAAATCCAAGGGGTAAGTTATACCTTGTGATGTTACACCAGCTAATGAACCAGCGAAAAAGTTCAGTCCAGGTTTTTCTCTACAAAAATATAAAAGTTTTTTTTTTGTAAATGATTACAATACCATTGTAAATATATATCTAACATTTAACAACACAGTAGTAAAATTTGCAAGAGATTTAGAGATCAGTTTAAAAATATTAATCTAATATAATTTGTTTATGAAGGCATACTTATATGTTTGAAAATATAACATTAAATACTGTATAATTATAATTATTTTGCTATGTTTTACTTTTCCAATCCATTTACTCCCAGAATCCCTTTCCATTGCTCATGAGCTGTGAACTGAACGGCAGAATATGGAACTATTCTGACCATAGTTGCACTGTTCCCGCGCCATAAGCTTAATAAGCCTTCTGTTTTAAGGGTTTTTATTAAAAATTTAATTGCCGCATTTGCAGAGAACGGTTGATTTGAAATTTGGAAGTTTATTTTCGTGCGATCTAAAGGTGCTATTGTTGTTTTTGCTAATGCTCCTGCAATAGCACCTGATATCAAACTTGTCCATACTTTTTGTGTATTTGATATACCATCGCTCTCGACTTTTTTTCCATGTTTCTTCTGAAATACACAATTTAATGTTGTGTATGATATAGTTGAATATCAGATTTTCCACTGACTGAAATCAGATATGTAATGAAATTCAAATTTATAAAACAATTGAATTAGAATTTAATTAAATATATTTATTTAATTAGTTTAGTGACTTTAGTTTGAAACTTTGAGCACAATATACAAAAATTTTATATTTTGTGATTTTTAATTGATGTCAATATAACAGAATAAATCAAATTTTAAATAATTTTGTATCTAACAAAAAACCATGTACAAGTTATGCAAAATTGAAAAAAACCTACTTTATTACTTACGGTAATATCCACATTTTGTTCCTCCATCGAAAGAGGTGATGCACTTTGTAACACTTTCTCTGTTGAGTTTGACAAGATAGACATTTATATTCCTTTAATAATTGCTTATAAATTGTTTTATAAAGTTAATAGAACAAATTCTTTGTGCACATTTTTTTACAGTATGAATGATTTTAATTAAATTATCTTACTGTGCAAAACTTTTGTAGAATCTTCTGTAACAAAAAAAATAAAGTCTTTTAATTAAAAATTATGTAATTGTAAACAAATATTAAGAATAGAGAAATAAACAATATTGCTTATTGTTAAATGTAAATAAAAGTAATAATGTAAATAATGTAAATAAAAGATCTACTTTTATCATTGTTATTAAAAAAAACTTAATTGAGTTAATTGATTCTTTTGACATTATTTTGTAACTATATTATAATTATATTGTATTATAATACACTATTATAATTGAATTAACTATTAAAATTAGTTAGATGCCTTTATTTATAATAATTGTGTAATTTCTTTTATTTATAACTTAATTAATTAATTCCTTTATTTGATTAATTAATTTAATTTAATTAATTTAATTAATTAATTCCTTTATTTATAATAATTGTGTAATTTATTATTATATTAATTAAGTTCACATTTTTGATAATTTTGTATTTAAATATATTTAATAAATTACATATATGTATTTAATACTTTTACTTAATTATGTGTTCTATAAATAGATTGATTCTATTTACACAATTATCTCCTTGTTGAATGTAAGACTTGATAAGAGAAAACCTTGGACTAATATCTCATAAACTTTATATAACAGATGTGTCTCAAAAAATTATTTTATAAACTAGTTTATTACATCATTATATAACTACATCATTATTACCTTTATAAAAATCATGATTCATTAACGAATACAAAATATGTAATAAAAATATTTTGGTATTTTTACATTAATTTTCAAATATTTATATTCAAAATATTAAAAGTAACATATAAAATGATTAATATTTTTCTTAGCCTCAATAATTAGTAAATTATATGTATACACATAAAAATATAATCTTTTATAGACAGAAATTTGTAAATTAACAAATTTACAAATTGACTTTAAATATACATTTCTTATTTAATATAGTTTTTAAATTTTATAAAGACATTGATAAATAAATTCTCACACAGTTTAAAAACACTGCTGTTTCTCTATATTATTTAAATACATATTCATGTATAATTTAATAGAAGAGTATAATTTATATTATGAAAGTGCAATTTATATTTGTTATTATAATTCTTATTTTTTTATTATATATTTTAAGTATAGTTTGATATTATTATTGTTAACATATACTCTACTTAATAATTAAATATTAATAAAATATTATATATAATTTTAACCCAGCTTTGCATAAAATATTTTTACGTATGAATAGTAAAAATAATTAATACATGGATATATTAAATTATCATAGCAAATATGTAGTGTATTACCTACTGAGTGAGTATCACTCAATACATAGGCACATATATCAGAGAAACTAGTTAACTTACGTAACTTATGTATTGTTACTATATTGGTAAATAAACAGTTATAACAATTACAAGAATTACATTAATTATAACAATTATAAAAAAGTAACATTTTTTAAAACAATATATGTACATGCATTGATAGAATGTGATGACATGACTAATTACACGCAAGAATTAATATGACAAAGCCGACATTTAATTGTCTGTACAAATAATGGATACATGTTATTTCCCAAGTTCTACATTCTCTTCGTAATTGATATTGTATTATTTTATAAATGTATGAAGTATGAAATAAATATTTCAGAAACTGTGATATGTACATATATATATATATATATATATATATATATATATATATATATATAAAGTAAGAATATAAACAATAAGAGTTCTGTACCTTTGTCAGTTGTGTATAAAAATAGTTGAATAGACCTGATCAAATTCTATTTTTAAAAAAAAAACAATGAACGCGAATCAGAGTAATCGCATTCGATTAAAGAAAGTACTTCACATCATTACACAGATACAAAAGTTTAATTACGTCAAATTATACTTCAGTGGTTTTATATGCGCAACTGACATCAGACTGTAGACATATCATAAATATAAGTTTATTAAATACATACGTACATGACGTATCACATATGCACTAATCTTATTCGAGTTGTGAGTCTTCGCTTAAGAATGAAACGATATTTTATATGTGACCTTCCGGTATATTCGGTTATACTTTCTAGATGGCGGTGTCAATCAATGTGAACATTTAAATTTTCGTTATTCGTACAACAGAGTATGTAGTTTTTTATTAGTTCCTGTAAAACTATTAACAAAAGATCAGTAGCATTTATACTGCAACTTATAACCCAAAACTATTTTATTTTTTCATGGCACAATGTGACCAGTTTTATGTCATTGAAGTATTCAATTAAAAACAGTTGATTTGTAGTTCTATGTTGTGAGTTGTAGGTTATAGACCATAAGTTAATATACAATTGTTATTATGAGCTCTTTATTTCTTTTTTCTGATATAAAATTTTTAAATAAAAGTTTACAAAAGAAAGATAGATGGCACTAGTTTCTTATGACCTGTAGCGACAGCTACACCAGCGACATCTGTTTCCCGCCAATATCGTAGAGTTCATTTTGGATGAACTTTTGGCGCCAACTTTGTCGCGCTTTAAAACTAGAAAATTAATGAAAAGCGATGTTGTTATGGAGACTTGTTAGGTAGTTGTCTAAGTGATAAAAACAAGTTCGTGAATATATATATATATAAGAGTTGTTTAACAGAAGAAATACATTAGAATCAAAAATACATTAGCATCAAAATTACATTAGAATTAGAATTATAATTAAAACTAGTATCAGATCATAAAGTATAAAAAGTGAATATTTTATTGTTGATTTAAAAGTTAAAAGTTTATAAATTCTATTGTTAATAGTATTAAATAATTTTTGTTAAATAAAATATTAATAATAATAAATCACATAGTTAATTTTGTAGTACGGTGAATCGTTAGTTTACCGACCATCGTACCTACAGACCAAGTTTTTTTTCTTTTAAGAACATAGCGTAAACAAAATTATATAGAACTTAGTATAATTTTTTAATACTACTCTATTCAAGGATGAAGGAATAGAGCATTGAAACTTACTTTGTCAAATGAAACTGACGAAACGAAACGTATTATTTATTGCTCTGCTATTTGATTATTAGTTTTAGAGATATGAGCGCTATTTATAACACGTTTCCGTTGTATTTGTTCTTCAAAACTACCCTTCGTCTAATGCTGAGAAAGACGTAATTTTACATAATATCCAAATCTATTTCACGTATTGTACTGATAATAAGTTGACTAACTCATGTTTTCGTATACAAACGTTTAAAAATTGCTGGTCAATGCAATGGTCATGTTAAAATGGTGACGACGTACACAAATTGCGATTGAATTTAATACAATTGCGCGCTACTTATTCTCATATGTATGTCTTCTTATATTCATTAATATTGAAAATATGGTATTTATCTCATTTATATTTATATTATTTTTAAGAGTATTGTGCATTATTATTAATTAGAGAATAGGATAGACCGGACCAATGACTAAGAATAACATAGACCGGATTAAATGGGACTTTGTGTTTCAGGGTCTAAAATACCGACCAGGAAAAATATCACTGATTGCATTGACCATAGACGAGGTATATGAACAGGCTTACAACATAACGTTTTCATTTGTCATTTTCCGTGGGGATTTTAATTTAAAGAAACCGGATCTCAATTTATTATGTATCGTTCTATTACAAATATTATATAGCCGTCAGACTCAATTCAGATTTATATTTAGTTAACTAATTTATAATGTCACTAGACACATATTTAGAATTGCGTTATAACAATATAGATAGCAATTCTAGATATGTTTCAACAATAAATGATATCGTACGTGAGTCATTGAGTGCGTCTTAACAATTGTCATGAAAAAAAATACAAAATTTTATTTCATTTGAAATTCATTATTCCATCACTCGAAAATATAATATATAATTTACACCGTTATTATATAATTTATACATTATATAATTTAAATTCACAACCTGAATGAATTATCTTTATCCCGTAAACTCGATTTTATGAACTTATCGATAAAATATTTCTACAAAAATATTGTTTACAATAAAGAAGCACATTATGTGTTGTTAATTATTTCCTGCAAAACTCATCCGTTTCGAAATTTCGAAGTTTAATTTATTCTTTAAAACGATACCATACATATTTTCTTTTTTATAGTACGATGTTATTTATTAAGGCAAACTCAGTGAGTTGCATTTTCAACGGCCGAAATCATTTATTCATTGTTATAAATTATTAATAAAAATGATATGAAATACGAGTGACTTAATGATATATATGTTAGTATTAAGATTTTATGNTTAATGATATATATGTTAGTATTAAGATTTTATGAATTTAAAATATTGCTCATTAGTAATTTCCTCCTTGCTCATTAGTAAATTTATTATTCCATCACTCGAAAATATAAAATATAATTTGCACCGTACAATGTACCTTTGTAAAAATATTTCTTTAGTCGATTTTGCGAGATATAAGTATATAAGCATATATTTCGTACGTATATCTATATTTTTCATTAAATCTTCATGAAATATTAAAGATTTATATTAAATAAATAACAAGTAAATAAATGATCGTTATTATCATAATATTGATAAGCAAGGTATTTTATAGAAAAATTTCGAATAATATTTTAATTAATACACATAATTTTTAACTAATCAATTATTGAATTTATGTTATTTGTCATAGCCAGTTCATTGCACAATTGT
>NIPQ01089697.1:0-22096 GCA_002806875.1 Lepidotrigona ventralis hoosana
GACTTTTCGAATCACATCTCGAAAAATACAAACTCGCGGCTCAACGATTTCCATTTATGAAAAATTTCAAATATACACACAGTGCATATACGTGTATCTAAACATGCAGAATATCCAGAGTAGGGCATTTATCGTGATACTTGACAGATGAAACAAATTTCATTTTTTCAGTGCAAGAAATGCGCTGTATCAATATTCTTCTAGGTTTTTCCATTCTTCCTATTCTATACTCTCTCTTAATCTTAAGTTTTCCTTTTATTTTTCCGTTCCAGGGATTACACAACGGCGAGTCGGGCTTTCCCAACAAAGGCCTCAAGGAACAAGAGGCAGGAACGCGATAAAAATCCCGAAGAAAAATTCACCGGTTGCTGGTGAAAAGGGTTACAAGGCCTGGCAGTGTGTGTCCGATCGAAGGCGGGCGGCTCATCGATCGCAGAAGTGGCAGGACAATCATCTCTGAACGATTCTCCGCGAATCGGCTGGATGTCCCCTCTCCTTGGTCTCCCCGGTGTCCGTAGTTTTGCATTATCCCCATTACTGCTGATTCACACGTCCTCCTTTGTGGGCTTTGTGAGCCGCGACAATGCGGCACCGGGGTTCTCTCCTATTTCTCTCTTTTTCTCGCGCTTAGAAAACACGAATGGCCCGCAACACACCGAGCCGGATGACAAACGACGCCACGCCGTACCCCCATCGGCCTGATATAATATGCGACTTCGTCCTGGATCCTTCGTCCGCGCCGAGGCTTTAACACTCCTCCACCTTCTTCTCCTTTGGACGTTTTGTCCCTTTTTTTTCTCGAATACCTCGGGACCTCGAATTAATTGTAATTAACGCGTTTGTGTACGGTGTTCGTGGGTGATCACTCAAGTTCAAGTGGTCGAGCAGCGCTTCGCTTGTTTGAATTGGGGTGTTGGAATGGATGGCCGTAGATTTTGAGATTGCAAAATGGATTTAGTTACGGCGGTTGGAATTGTACGAGTGCTAAAAGCTGGTGCAGGCCAAGTTTGTGACTTTAAGACGGCTCTTAAGATACAGTATAGAGGATATGAGTGTGAGAGAGAAAGAAAAAGGGAACGAATGGCAACGAGGGTGCATATGGATTTGAGCGTTTAGTGAAGAACAGTGTGAAATCATGTTTAGATTAGTAGACAGTAAATACTATCGTACCGTAATTTAATCGAGTTTAGTCTCAAGTATATAATTAAATTAAATATTAAATTAATTTTGGTGTTACACTCGACCTCCAAATCCCGCAGAATTGAAACTTGTATTTTGAGATATCAAAATTAGTCTCGAAGATATCTATTATCATTTCTATAAATGATTGATATAATCGTTAACGATTTAACTTGAGTGAAAAACTAGAAAATAATCATCAACATTATTGAGTTTATTCCATTATTCCAAATATCTATATATTTAACTAATGTAAAAAAAAAAGTATGAATCTGTCAGTTGAATTGTTTACATTTATTTCTATAAATGAATCACATTTTACAAACTTTATTTTTCTCTTCAAGTATTTCCCTCCGAACTCTTTTATCCATTCAAATCTTCTTCTCACCTTCGCGAAAAAATCGCCGGAGATAAATAGACAGATAGAAAGAAAGAGAGAGAGAGAGAATATCAATTATGATTGAAAGCAACGTTACACTTCTGGATACCAAACGAGCGCCAGCAATTCCCCTGAAATCGAACCAGCAACGTAGAATCGGCCGACCGATCGGTAAAATCGATCCTTTGAAGCGGTGCCGTCGATTTTCGGATTCCACGGGCGAAATGAAAGCCGTGCCACGGCGGGGATAACACCGGTGGCCTTCGCTAGACACCCACTGCGAGTTATTAAACGACGGTACAATGCTTGTTGCCGCGTCACCCATCTTCACGGCACCTTCAGAAGCCGTAATCAAATTCGTCGGGGCCTGATAATTTCGACAGCGGCGATCGGTGAAACGCAGACACCGTGAATCGTTCTCTCCGAGACTCGCTGGTCACGTTGCCCCGTATAGCCTTTTGTCCGGCCCCGCGAAAATGAGCTTCTGTTTCTGTTCCACGCGGCAGACGTAATCGGCTCTCTGGCTGTCGATAGCCGATCGATTGTGGAATAACGTCTGCTAAATTAACGGGCGATCGCCGCTGGAAGCCGTGGACGATCCACGATTGTTTAACCCGTGATCGTTCTCCGGACGGCTGATCGACAGGTACAAATCGAAAGATTATACGAAAGATTAACACCTGGTTGCGCGTTCATAGTTATTCAATGGTGAAAACCGTTGCCGAGAAAGTGGGTTAAGTTTTATTATATTCTTTCACTTTCGTTGCGGGTAAGATTTTATTATATTCTCTGTAGCCAGAGAATGATGCATTCTGTTTATAATAGAAGTCTATCTTTCCAGATAGATTCGTTGTTAATTTTTATTTGGACGATTTGTATGTCAAAGGTCAGTAATTAGATACGGAATCGAGGAACCGAGAGTCACGAGGTCGTGATGAGTTAATCGATCAAAGAGACAAAGGAACTAAGGAATCAAGGGATTAAGAAATTGAGAAACCAATTGAACTAAACGAAACTAAAAATTCAAAGGATTGAAAAACCGTACAATCGAAAGATCGGGGAACTAGGAAACGAGGGAATTGAAGAGCCAAAAATTCGAGAAATCGAGGAACCGAGAAAGCCAAGAAACAGAAAAAGAAAAAAATAGAAATATAAAACCAAAGATCGAGGAAATTGGGTCTTTTTTTTCAAAGAAAATTTTTTCTCACTTTTCTCCGGTAGCTTCGTTCCATTAGCGGCTGGAAAAAGGCCGTCGTGAAGAACAGAAGGAGCATGGAATGAAACACGAATGGAAACTTTCTCCGTTTCGGTGTCTCTTTCTTTCAGCCGATGTAATCGCGTAAACGCGTATCGTTTTGTAGTCGTCGGCCACCTGGGAGCGATCGAACGTCGAACAATCGTAGCGCAGAGTCACGATCGCCTCGAAGTGGCTGGTGGAAAGGCGCGGAGAAAATGAACGGACGTAGAAAAGGAACGCTTGATGGAAGCGATGGAACGAACGAGAGAGAAAGAGAGAGAGAGAGAGAGAGAAAGAGTGACAAGGACGAGAAAGGACAAGGGGGTGGCTGTCATTATAGGCGAAGGAAGAGCACAAAACGAGGCCGCGCTAAAGAAACGAAACTCTCGTAGGATGACGATCGAATCCAGCGTTTAACGATACTCGATTGTCGAGGATTCCGGTCTCGAAATTGGCCGGCAAGACCACCTGTACAGCTAGCAATAATCTCGCGTGCAGTATCAACGTATCACCGTCAGAAATTAACCAACATTCACTGAAATAAATAATCAAGAACGACACGTTTGTTTCTTACTTTAATTAACTCGCGATTGGTAAGGTGGAATTTAACAGATCCTACTTTTACTCCTATGGCAAGTTGAAGTGCCGTGAGTGCCTGTTGATTTATTCACAACTTGAAAATTAATTAAGAGACATTGACGCTCAGTATAACATTTTGTAATGGATATTTTCTAAGTTATCATGGATGTTTTTAAGTAAAGTGACAAGTATAACATAATGCATAGAACAGTACATCCTTCTATTCTGTTTTAGACATTTACGTGAAGGCTTTGTAACCTTGTAATAAAATGATTATCATATTAATTAATTAACTAGGTAATTTAATTTAATTTTAGGAAGAAATAAATCATTTGATTTCTTCTCTTGTTACAAGCAGAATTGTAAAATCAAAGAAGGATATCGAAGAAGATGAAGTATTGTAAAAATAGGTATTATTTTGTTGAGAAAATAATTGTCTCTTATATACAAAGCTCGAGGTATAGAGGAAGAGATTTGCTCGTAAATTCAATGAACGACGATTTATAATTATTATCCGGATCTTACATGTTGGGAACTCAGCTGATACGCTCGATATCTGTGGTTGGATATAATGAAACAAAACGAGACTACATGGTTTTTTTCTATGAGAAGGATTGCTTTCGTCATCGAAAAAAAAAAATCTACGATACAAGCGAATCTAATCTACAATATAATCTACGAAATAAATTCTTCCAAAAAAATGTTTGTTCGATTATTCCCAAAGCCAAAAAAATGCAAGATTTATCACCTTGATAGAAACTTGGAAACTGCAGATTCTATGATTTTCGACGATCAGGAAGAATTTTGGGATTGAAGTTCTTCAGTTACATATAGATTCTTAAGAAGGAATCTCAGTGTCATGAATTGCCTCGAATTAATCGAGTTAGCTTGTTGGTCGGTCACGTGCGAGCCATCGATCCCTCCTTCCAATCCTTCATCCCCCGGCGACCGATCCTTCGAGGATGAGTCATTGCGTCGCGATAATCAACTCGACAATCGATCGTTTATGCGACAAAACAACGATTAATAATCGTCTTGGCATTTTGAAATATTCCACAAGGGAACACCGAGACGAAACGAACTTTATAATTATTGCAATCGACAATCGAGAACAATATTATATTTATATAATGAATGAATATTACATATGAATATTACACATATAATATTATATTTATATAATGAATGAATTACATATAATGAATATTTACCTCCCAATTAATTCAAATATGTGGGGAAATAACGAGAAAATTCCAGTCTGAATATTTCAGATCAATTGATACCAAACTGATCCGAATACGGGGTAAAGTAACGAAAAAACTTCGACCACGAAACGACTGTTCGTTTATTCTGCGTTTTCTCGTAAAATTATTGGAAAGAACATCCACTGCTGGTTGTTTTATTAATCCTGTTTCGCGCGCGTTAACATAACACAAGCTCGTTCAGCTTTCACGACGACGAAAATGGGCTTAATCGGCCCGTAAATCCCGCGACCGAATTTTTTTTTTTTTCGAGGCATTAATTTCCATCTAAATGGACACCGAATTAAGATACGGAGGTGGCACGGGGACCGAAAGTATCAAAAGGAGAATAGACATTATAACGCGAAGAGACCTTTGCTCGTGTGGAATGCAGCTGCACAAATGTAACAGCTCCTACAGCTCCTGTGACCTGTGTGTAGAACAGGATTCACATAGCCGGCGATAGATTTCGTGTGATACTATCGACAGAATTCTTGTTGCTCACCAGAACGATATTCGCTGGTATGATTAGATTCTTTAAATCTAGAACGAATTTCACTTAGCAATTAATCGCATTTTTGCACGTTTTTCAATTATTACAAATGAAATTTTCATTGCGATAAGTTGAATCTTCGATAGTGTATTATTGGAAGTATTAAAAAATAGTAGGTATTCGTGAGAATGTCTACTACCAAATTTGCCTCAAAATTAAAATAAATTTATTTTTCTTTTCTCATGGAACACTCGAATTCTTTCTCAGAATAATCTCGTTCGAATTTCCAAAAATTTTGCAAAATTTCTATGAAAAGGTACGATTTAACCATTTTGGCCATTTCCAGTTTCAACGTTAAATATTATTTTTCAAGTTCTCAAAGTTTTCGAAGAGTAAGTGCTTACGAGCCGGAAAATCGTAGCACATAATAAAAAGAAACGAAAGAAGGGAAAAAAGCTCGACCCCGATGTGGAAGGCGTCCACGTATGAGCATCCGTGCAGCGGGAGGCCGTGACCAGGTGTACGAGTGTGAATAGACCACCGGCTAATTTACATACACCGAAACCGACGTGTAGCCTTCTCGATGGTCTGGAATTCCCAGCAACAAAGCTCATCCGTTTTATCCGGCGGGTATATCTTCACCGCTTCGAAAAGAAGAAGAAGAAGAAGAAAAAAATAGATTCACTACCTGTTAGCTTCGATGAGAATGCACCGCGGAAATGTTCATCTTCCACCATTGGTATCGAATTTTAACGAATTATATTTAAGAAACGCATGAATGTCTCCGGACGTGCGTGAAAATTAATTTTCCCAATGAATTAAATATATTAATTTATATTTAAGAAGGAAGACACAGTCTTTTTCTCTGCAGATCGAAATGAAGATTTTGCGAACGTGTGTCTTGTTGAAAGCAAATGTTACACTGTAAATGAGTTCTGAGACTGTGGACAGTTTCTTGGTGTTAATGAATACTACTTTTTTCTAGATTAAGTAAACGTTGAAATTTGCGACCATTGACGTCTCTTCCTTCGCGAATTATTCACGCCTTTTGGTTAATTTTGGCTCAGGAATCGCTGATACCATAAACGGTATGTTCAGTAGAATACGTGCACAGTATGATTTAGAGGTTTCAATGCGAATGAAAATATAACGAAAACAGTAAAATTTAAAAGTTAAGAGTTAAATAATTCAAAGCTTCGAAAATTGAAATACTGAGAAAATTCAAAATTTCATAGATTCAAATATTAAAAATTCAGATATTTGAAGACTCAAAAGAAAATTTAAAAATGATAAAATTTAAAGACAATTATTTAAAAATCCAAGAAATACCAAGGACACTGCAAGGATATTCAAGTACATTTAAAAATTCCGAAATCCAACACATTCAAAAATTCTTCAACCTTAAATCGTTCTTATCCCATATAAAAATCAACTTCCCCCACAAATGTCTGCAGACTTCTATTCTTAATTGAAATTCTCGTGCTTTATATCAGTCCTGGATATGAACAGTAAAGCGCGTTTATGGCAAATGTTTGCGCAACGACGAGTCGCGGTCGCGTTAGCTGGCAACAGCAACGATTGACTCGCATAAACAACCGGGGAGAAGGATTGCTATATACATATATAACACTGTGGGTCGGCTGCTCGAAATAATTGCATCGCAAACAACTAGCCGGCCGGCTCGCTTCGGCCGAGATTAGGCGATAATTCGTTGAGTATGCCTAGGAAATTATTGCGACACCATGCGACGTTGTTTGCCGCCTGATTGTTTAAGGGAATTAAGTGGTAACACCAGCTGGTTAGATTTGCACCAACAAGCAAATGAAATGTTCAGTTTTCGTTTGAAGTAGGTCAATTGTGTGTTACCTGCGCATTATGCAAATTTATTCGTCCGAGGTTAGCCAAGGTTAATTATGAATTTATTAAATGAAGAAATATACGAGTAAGTGGAACGTAAAATATACGAATAAATGAAACGTAAAATTGGAAAAATCGATAATAAAGTTCAAAATCGGTTATTAGAACATGCGTGTGCAAGGGGTAGTCTTACCGTCTTTGTGAAAAAGCCGAGTAAAATTGTTGAAGTACCACGAGTTTTATTATGTCATTGTGTGGCAAGTAAATTATAAAAAGATCCGGATGTTTGATCGAATTGAATTGGAGAGTGTAAGCGAGTTTCTCTAAGCGTAAATTTAAATAGACAGAAAAAGATCAGTGTCTTACACGAAGGGAAAGTCTCAGACCTTGATATGAATGAAACGAGCATTCGCAAGATAAACATTTTCAACTCTTTCATCCTTTTTGCATTCGTTCAAATATCAAACACCTATAGAAAGTTGCCAACCTTTCGAGGCGACCCTCTGTCCTCGAACCGTCCCAATCGTCTCACACACCGACGCGCCGCGGTTTTTACTTCCCTTAACGCGTACCGAGGAACGCTTAATTACCAGCAAATCGTCCAAGACTTCTTTTACAAAAATCCTCCACCCAATTAAGGATGGATTTCACCTACTTACACCGACTTGCCTTCATCATCGATCGATAAAAAAAAAAATCTAGAGAGGGAAGAAAGAGAGAAAGAAAAGGGAGAAAAGAAAAGAAAAGAAATCTCTGTGCAAGAACCCGACCTACTCCACCTTATTTACGTCGCCTCCTCAGCCTGTAATATCGTCGATGTAATTTCTGCCGGTGCGTGTCACGTCGAACGTGATGAAAGAAGTCGAAGCGAGCGTGCGCGCAAGACAGAGAGAAAGAGAGAGAGAGAGAGAGAGAGAGAGAGAGAGAGAGGAGAAAAAGGAAAGAGCAAAAGACGAAGGAGAAAGATGTGAAGAGGTATCGAGACCGATTCTCGAGCGACGAGCCTGCCGTCAGCCTTTTCGCGAATAATGATCAACGATTAATTATAGCGGCAAGCGGATCGTAGGTCGGTCGTGTAAAACGGCGCGCGTACTCGAGCCACCGCGAAGCGCCAATCAAGGAATTACGCGAGCAAAAGGGGGGCTCCTGGTTTGCCCGCCGCTTTGTTAATCGCGGCTGCCTGGCTCCTGCACTGTGATTGAAAATACTTTGCCAATGGGTTGAAGCAGCCTCTGTTCTTCAACGAGAAACGCTGCGTCGACGTAGGTCAGGTTCCTCCGTCAGGATCTCCTACCAAGGAGATTGATTTGGTTTGATGGCACGATGAAAGGAGATGGTTGAAAGGATGAAAGGAGAGATCCGTTTGTATGAGTGCATATATACTTACAGTTGGCGATGTAAGTATTCTGATACCTCGTAGATGTCTTTTACGAACATATTACGCGTGTTGTAGGAAACATTTTCAAGTTTCGTTATCTTAAGTTGAATCGATGTTGCAATAGTAAACTTTTATTGAAAAAAATCACGCTAAAAAGTTGAAATATTTTAATTTCGTCATGTGGTTTAGAAGTGAATTTTTATTAAGAACAGCGAAATACTTTTTTGCATATAATTATTATGATGCGACAACTGAATAATTCTGTCAAGAAAAGAGTATCAGTCGATTTTAATGAAAAGTGACTTACATAGATTAGCATCTGTGTTTCCCATATGTTACTATACTTTGTTAAAATCGCTGCATTTGATATATCAAATATATTTAATGCAGCTCAATATTCCTGTAATTACCTCGTATTCTATACGTATTTTCACATTGGAAGCAAGGCAACTCGATCTGACGCGATCGCGATTACGGATTTCCATGGAGCTTGATAGCACTCGAACATGCGGTAGCCAACGAGACGTCTCTCTCCTTTGAGGGAAACGCGATCTCGAGAGTAATTAATCCTTTAGACGGGCAAAACGTTCGACGGGCATGTCAGTTTTTTGTGAAACACACCGCGTGGAGGAAAACCGTCGACCGGAAGTAGATGGTGCGCCGACTTGGCTATGCTGAAGGGAACGCAAAGAGAGCATCGGCTCTTCGAGGCTCGAAATTCCAACGTGGAAGCCACGCTAATGAAGCCGCGAGGTGGTGGACGAGCTGCTCCGACGACCGATTTACATTCCGGTTAACTGATTTAAGGCAACCAACGAAAGCCACTCGTTCAAGCCCGTAGATTGCTCGTCGTTCTATAATGAATTTAATGAGAAAACGTCTGTAGCCGTCTTTTGAAATGGCGCAGGAAACGCGACCTCCTGTCGTTTCGTTTCGATCCGACAGCACGTATAATTAGTAATTAAATTATCTACCTATCAAACCACAGATCTGATAATCAAACGTTGACAGCGAAGTGATCTCGATTCTACGAAACATGTTCTATCATTGAAGGCTTTGACAGAGACTTTGACAGGGGTATTTTCTTGGATGTAGTTTTATGGCAATTTGATTTCCAAGTGTAGAAAAATGAAATTTTCTAGGTCAATATTATAACCAAATTGATTAACATGTGAATTATAAAAGCTCGAAGATTTCTTCTGCTTTAATAATAATAATTCTTCTGCTTGATTAACATGTGAATTATAAAGCTTGAAGAAGTTCTGCTTGAAGATTTCTTCTTCAAAATTTTGAATTTTTGCAACATTTTGTATCTGTCCAAGATTATAAATAAAATCTCATATAACGCTATAATAGGATAATCATAGAATTAAAAGTCAATAGAGAAAAATTAATTCTAAAATATTTTTTCTTCTAAATAAACACGTTACTGCGTCCAATAATTTGCCAATAACATTTTTTCAATTACCATATTTTTACTTTTTCATATATTCTCCCTCCACAGCATCAAACCATACCACGCTAAATGAAGACCTCCATTAACAATCCAGAACCTGCGATCGAGACCGAGAATCCATCTCGCACCTCGAACGCCAAACACCGAAATAAAACACCCCGCGCATTCTCTTCTTCCTTAACTTACACGCGGCCCGTTAAAAAAGGCACGGACGAACAAAAGGCGGTGGAACAGATTCGATGAAATCCCTATCCACCGCCACCGATCTCCGAGCGAAGAATCAAGAAAGCCAGAAAAAAATCCATCGTGTCGAACCGAGCGTAACAACGGGCAACGCTTGACCAGCCCTGTTTGTAAAGCCAAAAACGGGTCCTCTAAGCATTCCAAAGTCAGCAGGTACTAATGAAGTCGTGAGAGGTTGCCCAGATTGAGCCAACGCAGCGTGCGCGTCCAAGCGGTTGAACGTCCGCTCGAAGAGCCCGTGGTCCCCTGTAGATGATTTAGATTCCACCTAAACGATCTGTCTAACCGTAGGAGAGGCCCGTCAGCCCGCCTCGAGTTCATCGTTGTTCACTCGCTATAATGGATTTAATGAGAAGGTAGGCCAACCTCTTGTTGAACTGTCGTTCCTCCTTCGCGTGTCCTTTAGTCGCGGACGCGTGACGGCTCCTCGAGAGACAGAAACAATGGCGGTGGCCACTCGAGAGGATAACGACGGATGTAAATTGTCAGTTTGTCGCGGCGAAAAGCGTATTACAGGTAAAGATGGTAATCACCGTTCTCACGAGTTATCGTGTTGTTCGGTCCGAGAAAGAACTACTGGTCACGATGACGGACTGGACCGTGTAAGTGCATGCGTGTCTACTTCTGTCCTTTCAGAGTTCGTTATGTGGTTTTATATTTGGAGTTTGTTTTAAGAATGGCGGCCCTCAAACACCGGGAGCCACGGTTTCGACACCTGTCCGTGTGACGAGGGCAGAATGAGGTGCTATAATGACTGGTTACTGCGATTGCTTGGTAATTCTTTTGGGTGATTAGTGTGTTGTTTCGTGTTCGGATTTACAAGAATTCCAGATGGATGAAGCGTAATAATAAGGCAGACAGAATCCTTTTGAAGATCAATTTGATATATTTTTACTTCGCGTTTTGTGCATGTGTGTGAAAGTGCTTCGACGAATCATTTGAAAAATATCTGTCTGCATCTGACATATTTCTGAGGCTAATGAGATTCTGTTACAGTTTCAGACTCCAAATTTTATAATTAATCACTTGATACGTATCAAGAAGCGTTATGTTACTAATAAAGATCTTCAGATTTCTTCGTGCAATTCTGATCTTCCTTAACAACTCAAAAATCCCAATAAATTATCTCGCATTTTCATTGACTAGTGTGTTTCACGGAGAACTTTCCCAGGCACTGGAGCTCCCTTTTATGGACCGAAAAATCACGTCCCGGTGCAAGATTGGCTCGTTCATTCAGTTGAGCGAGGTGTTTCCACAGTTTTCAGGGGTGTCGCATAGGTGCGAGCCCGAATGAATGGCATTTACTACGGAATGGCGATCGCAGCTGTCGAACTTCGACAATGAACTGCCGTTCGAAAGCTTCTTCCAGCGTTTTCCGTCGCACCTCGGCCGGCAGCGTGTCGGATTTCGATAGACGGGCTACTTGGTCCAACGATGAAACGCGTTCTTTGTTTTCGGGGATTTTCGAGACCCCGGACTCTTTTCAGGCGCGGGATTCTTCGGATTTCGCGACCGAACTGCCATTGTTCGACGCCCTGTTGTTGAATCGGAGACCAGACGCGTCATCCGGGTCCCTTAGATCCATTCCATCGATTCCCAGTTTTCTGCTACGCGAAAATTTCCACGTATTCTCTCGGCGAATACGCAGAAACTAGAAACTTCGTTGCAAGCTAATGAGATGATTTTCTAATTATCTCCTGACCGTAGAGACCTTTCGTAAGTATCTGACCTTTTGTAAACTTCCCGAACTTCAATTTTTTTAAATTTTCGTTTTCAATTTTCGATTGCGTATCTTGATGAAGTGGCCTCTGAACTGTTAGATTTAATGATACTGATTGTTCATGGAAAGAAATATCTGGCTCCTACTAACTAACTTTCTAAGTCCCATTCCGGGATCTTGGATCTTTCAATTTTGGTTCTCTTAATGGACCAGCTTCCTTCGAATTTTTGGCAATTTACTAAAGTTCATGAAAAATCAAGCAAACAGGCGGTATTGAAAAATTGAATATTTAGACATTAGAAGAGTGAGAAATGAAACGAAGAAAGGGAAAGGCCGGAAAATGTCCTAATCGAGGGGACAAAATAAGAACGGATGAGATCGGAGAGAAAATGGATTTTAATGGATGAATTCAGCCGGAAACGACCATCGTGGGGCGATCACACGCAGTTCGAGGCTGTGTTCGAAGGATAATACTTAACGTTTATTTTTGCTTTTCTCACTTACAGTACAATATTTATAGATTACTTCTGCCGCTTTAAAGTCGTAATACTCGAATAATCGGTATAGTTTAAGAGGTTTATCGTTAACGATACAAGTACAAAGATTACAACGGGTCATGGACGTTTCACGAAAGCGTATCTTCATTTTTTTTCTTTTTTCTTCGTCGTTTTCTCTCGCGAAACGTCTATAAAAGCGCACTTTCTCTCTCTCTCTCTCTCTCTTTCTCACTCTCACTTTTTCACTCGTGAAAAGCAACGATCGTACAAAAAACAACGAGAAACTGAGAAAATTATTAAATACTTTCGTCGCGTAACTAAACAAAACAGAGAAATAGCAAGAATCAAGAAGAAAACCAGAAAAGATAATATTACACAGATCCTTCATTTATTATCGGTTATAGAACGTCATTCGTACTCGAGCTTTTTAATTCGTTTACATCTCTGATGAATTAAATAAAAAGAAGAAAAAAAAGGAATGATGATTGTTATAATAGAATTCTCGCGGATACAATAAATAATTAGAGAAACAAAATGAAAGGATCGTCGAAACGAGGAATAAACGTTTCATCACGTCGCCATTTCCTAATCTTTTTAATACTTTTCAATAGCTTTCAAAACGAACGAAAGGCGAGAGGAATTTTTCTGGCCTTTCTTCGATTACAAAAATGGCGAGAGAAGAAACGAAGAGAAAAAAAGAAATTAGAAAGCGAGTAAAAGGGTAGCGACGACGTATTTTCTTTTAACTAATCGAAAGGGGTCTATGTACATCGATTACGAATCAAACGACCGCACGAAAAACACGTTCTCCTTTTAGAGGTTCCATCGCACGAAGCTTTCTGCTCATCCTGCTCTCGGCCTTTGTGTTTCGAAACGAAACACACCGTGGAATTAGTAATCGTCTAATGCTATCGATGTGTGTGTGTTAAAAAGGACGTCGACCTAATAAAGTGGGTTTCGATGTTCGAAGCAGAATGTACGATAAAGGAGAAGTTTTCTACATGTACGTTGTATGTTGGATTTCGTTCGGATTAATCAATTTGCTTGATAAATTACAGATTATGGATTATAAGTTCCTCTTCTGGAATTTTCAATTTTAGAACTTCACGTGAAACGAGACATAATCGGATGGCTTGAAGTTTGTAAAGTTTGTCATTACACTTGTCAGTTTCTAGCGTTTAATTATTAACTTATTAACGTAAAATCTCACTAATATTAAACTCGATAATATTAAATTGGGAACAACGCGCGACTGCTGTTTCTTTCAAATCGAAAAATGATGTTAGAAATTTTAATTTTCACTTCCAAATCAAAAAACAACACGCTGTTCGAAGACAAGTGAATTGACCAGCGATGATAAAAGATACAAATTCTATTTAGCCAATTAATTCGAAAGATCC
The DNA here is from genome assembly GCA_002806875.1 of Lepidotrigona ventralis hoosana. Taxonomy (NCBI): domain Eukaryota; kingdom Metazoa; phylum Arthropoda; class Insecta; order Hymenoptera; family Apidae; genus Lepidotrigona; species Lepidotrigona ventralis. The sequence goes on from NIPQ01089697.1 coordinate 13,660, forward strand.
CAAGTAATATTTTAGATCAAACGTATTTTAAGTCAAAACACTGTTACAGTATCTCGAAATAGTTGAAATTATTTCGATCACAGTCACAGACTTTAGAGACTAGAGGTTCATATTGAGACAAAGAGTTTCCAAATTATATTCAATTGACATCACGTGAGTACAGATCACTTTGACTAATCCGAACGATGCTTCAGGTGCTTCTCGTGGAATTCTAATCATTATGATAATTATGGAAATTCCACTGGATTGAAAAGAAAAATTCTAGGAACAGGGAGAGGGACGAGGGGGAAGGTTAGTGAAGGAAAACCGTTTTCGAGCGTCGTGCGCGATAATAATCCTTGCTATACTATTTACACGGAGACTATGTACAATTTCTTTATAATTCCATTTCGAGGATGGAAGAAACTCTATGTCTGCGATAAATAATACGTCGAACCTGATGCGACGCTTGGAAATGGCTAGAATACGGAGAGTATCGACTTCGTTGTTGCTTTCAACGAACTGCATCGTTGATAGCCCTGATTTCACTGCGATATTCTTGGTGAATATATTCGTTGGTCCAAAATCTTCGACATTCCTTTCAACTTGGCGTAGCTTCAGAGATTATTCTTGCTTGATTTAGCAGGTTCATTTGAGATTTTGTTTTACATATTTAACACGTTGGCTACCGATGATATTATATATAACGATTAGAATAAGATAAAAAAAAAAATTTGAATTTTTCAGGCAACAGGCGAATACGAAATGATTAAGCATTATCGTGTACTAGGTTTCAATCTAATTCTCACGTGGTAGTCAAGCTGTTAATGTTTGATAATTCTGGTGTTGAATTGTTGAAATTTGAATCTTCTAAATATTATTTGTATTATTTTATCATTGTTTCTTACACGAGACGTAGACGTGATTTTCGACTCTTTACACACTTCGATTACTTTGATTTTAACTTATTAGGTATATTGTGTTAGATTAAGTATGGGTATCAACCTCTTAGTTTATTCCGATTAGTTCTCGGATAAAGTATTTTTAATATTTTATAAAATGAATACTAGTTTGTTTTTATTACTGAGAAATTATTCATTGAATTAATATATTGTTAATACTATTTCAAATAGTATTTAAGGACAATTGTTCAGATGTTCCCAATGACTCACTGGAACATTGAACAATCAAATTTTTTTTCTATGTGCAAAATTTTTTTGTAAATAATTTTCTTTTCTTAACTTCTATTATAGAACCTTTATATAGCGATCAAGTTCTTTTTTTTTATGCTGTATAACTATAAAATTTGTTATGAGTTGTAATTCACTTAAAATCCGAGAATCACTCATAAATAAATGGTTAAGTCTGATAGAATCACAAATAAATATTTATAAAATATAATACTGAGATAACAGGTAAAATAAAACGAAAATCTTTTATATCGTTAAATAAATTTAAATCTAATTTTTAGAAAATCAATCAGATAATTACCAACATATCCATATATAATACACAAATTCACCAAAAATTTTGCTATTCTTTTTTTTTCATACACATGTCAATCAATAAATCAAGAATCAATAAAATAAAACAAACGATGATAAAGCCACCGTGTTATTTGAAAACCCGAATCTTTTTGGTTAACAAGAGGAACAATTCCGCTCCTCATCTTCCCAATAATTCCACAATTCCTTTCTTCCTTAAAATCCAAAAGACTAACTCCTAAAAACCAAGAAATTTCTCTGAAGCTACGACGAATATCCGTGACAAAATCCACGAATGTTTATGCAAATTCTGTTCCCGACGACTAAAATTAAAGGAATCACACAAACCGATATATAAATATTTCTTTCGTCACGCTAAACGCTATCAAACAAATATCAATTTCAACCTGAATGTTTCCTAGAATTTCATTTGGATATTTTCTGTGTTTTACCTTGAGAGTATTTCTCCACACAAGTGCATTCGTTTGCCGCGCAATTTCCGGATTCCGTCGAATGCATAAACATCCGCAGCCTATCCGTTACCTACGCCACATCGTATAAACCTCTGGTAGATAAACGTTGGTGGACCGAACTCAGGGCAACTGCTCCTCGAGGATGGATCAGAGCTACGTTCTATCGGGTCAGAAGATGACAGTCAACGGTCGTCTGAACGACTCGTTTCCAGGCGTTGGTGCCGTTTGATAGCCACTGTATTGACTCATCTGCGGTCCAAGTAGACCGCTGGTTTGCACCGGGCCTGGATAATAGGCTGGTAGACTCGCGCCAGGACTCGCAGCCGACGAGGTGGACGTGGAACTCGCGCTAGACGAGCCGTGCTCGGTCCTCTCGTGCTGTTTGCTCATGTCCGGTGACTCTGCGGCCGGCGACCTTGTCGGACCACCGCCGACTACGCTACCTGGACTGGACTCGTCGTAGAGCTTGTTGTGCTCGTAACTGGGCCGATTGTAATCGGTGATAGCCGGTTTCTGGTCCATGTACAGCTTCGATTGTTCGAAGTAAGCCTTCGCGGAGTCTAAATAGCTCCGGTCCAAGTATGATTTTGGATTGGAGTCCAGGTACTTTGGGTCGGAGTACATACTCATCGCTAGGGTGCTCGGCGGCATGTACGCTGCCCGGTATTTGTCCGCTTCCATCGAGTACTTCATGGCGTCCATCGAGCTCACCACCTGGAACCCGAAAGAAAGACATTGGTTAGTAAGATGGCATCGAATGTTTCGGTGATTTAAGGTATTATTTGTTTCAAGATAGAATTGTTTAATATCAAGGATATTTAGAATTATTTAATATTAACGATTATTTAAATATTTTAAACATCTTGATATTTGAGAAATTAATATTGCAAGATCATCGATCAATGTGCAGCAATTTGGATCTCAATCTACGAATCTCGATTTTTACAACATGTATTCACTCGTTTACTTAAATATATTTCCTCGTCCAAAAGTCTCGTAGAATAAATACATTTGTTTCGAAACTAGAAATATTAGGACGTTACAAGAAAAAAAATCCGTAAAGTGTTAATATATTAACAATTGTAGAAAATACACGTGCAATTTAAAGATTGTATTAGCTACAGCAAATATTGAACATTAAAACTAACAATGTCCTAAGACTATCGAACGGGATTGTANAAAAAAAAAAAAAAAAAAAGAAAAAACATTTAATTGCTTAATACACATTTTACGTGCGCCATGTATACACATGTGTTTCAGTACACGTACAAAACCGCAATCTTTAGCGCGAACGGGTCTGGTCTCCGAGTCTACGGAACAGAGCTGACGTCGTCGTAGTGAACGAAGGACCTCAGAGTTCGCAAGGACAGTCCGCGAAGGATTTTTGAGTGGAGGAGAGACGAGGAACCGAGTGGTAATCAATTGGACGTAGCCGGTGGAGGAGAGACGAGCGAGGTGGGCTAAGACTGGATGTAAATCATCCGGACAAAGCCGCTTAACGATCCGACAAAGGGTCCGGCGCGGTCCTCGTCCACGAATTATAGAATCGGGAATAATCGCGCGTTCCTTCTGGCCCCCTTTTCTTTTCCTTTTTAAGGATCCCGTGGCAGTTTCTTCGCGCGGCGGACCGTTCTTCGCGCGGCCCGGATCTTTTTTAAACCTTGCAACGNATCCTCCGGACCGTTCTTCGCGCGGCCCGGATCTTTTTTAAACCTTGCAACGGTTATGAAATTTATAGCCATTGGTAGCTTTGTCCTCCGAATAGAACAAATCTCTCTCTGCAGTCTGTCCCGACGTGTCCTCGTCGCGGATCCGGCGATTTCGCGATTTGCGCTCAGACCGAGTCGAATGCTTGCACCTTGAGGCCAGGTTTCTTTCTTCGTGGCAGGGATCCCTCCGTGGATGGTATTCCCACCTTCTAGTGGAATGTTTATTTATTTTTTTTCTCTTCCCTTGGAAGCTTCCAACGCGCGATTTTAATTCTTTTGTTAAGTTGATTTATCGGAATTGATTAGACTGGAAGGGGTATCGTAGATGTTGGACCGAGTTTGGAATTCGAAGAGTGGAAATAGGATGACACTAGAAAATCGTACATGTGTTTTCGATCACAGAATTATCGAGACACGAACGGTTACAAAATGTTTCTTGTAATTACATTTAGAAAATCCAAAGGTGCAAAAGGTCTTTTTTCAACTGTGAGACATATGAATTGCGGATTTAATTTTGCTTGATCGTCCATTGCGTCAGGGCTATAATTATCGAGTTGTGCGAAGTATCTCCTGCCACGACAGATTTCGCAAGTACCACAAGATTTAATCTTATTTACGCTTCAATAAAAGATGTTTCGATACAAAAAACACCGTCCTAATTTTTGTATACAATAATATAATGTTTTACTTAAAATGTTTAATCAATGCATTTCTTATTTCACAACATTGTCACGATGTTCAAAATTTTCTTGGTCGGTGATATTCATTTTATTTTACTTGTCGAAAACATTTGAAGCACTTCGATCACCGATGACCACCATGGTCCCATTGAAAAAAACCGATCACAGGTGACCAACAAAGTGTGCCAGTCAATCGAATCGATAGAGAAGACGAACGGCTATTAATTTCTCGAAAACATTAACTTAATTAATTTAAGATGTGAAATTGCACGCTCTTGTCGGGGCGTTGACCAAATAAAATTCCACGGTCTTCACCTGTTCGTTGCAGTGGCTTTCGCTCCGGCAAGACTTAATTATGATGCAACAGCACGTTATGTCGGCGTTCGAGCATGCAACGCAACGTCGTACCGTTATTCTTCTGTTTTCATTCACAAAAGCGCCTATTCTCCGCGTTACCATGTGTCGTCAAGGATGGAAAGCGACGAAGGGAAGTGCGCGCCAGCGACAGAGAGAACGAGAGGCAAATATGGGCAAGTATGGATGGAACAAAGACAGAGGAAGAGAGTGGAATGTCTTTTGCTAGCGGAGCACTTTATTTTCCAAATGGCTCTTCTCCGTTCCCGGGTCAGAAAGGTTGGCTAAAGCGAGAAAGTCAACCGGGAGCCATTGTTGCTGCCGGTTCGTCGATATTTCACCCACATCGCGCCCCCGCGTGGTTTTCCCGACTTCGCAGCGACGTCGGCAGTGGACTTTCAATCGGAAGCTCGATTTTGTTCTTGGAATTTATGTACATTCCACGTCAAATAGAATACCGGGGATAGTTAGAAGTAACTTGGGCTTTGCGATCTCGTTAAGAGCTAGATCCTCGGAAGTTTCAGAAGTGGTAAATATTGTCAGAGTATTGTCACATCACTTTTCTCAGGATCAAATCCCATTTTAGTCAAATATCTTTGCATCGTTTTGTATAATTTAGTTAAATAATTCATTAAACGTACAATGTTGCATGCAACATAAAAAGGCCATTCATATCATATCTTTATCCAAAAGTTCTTCATCGTCCACTCAAACATTCCTTTCTTTACCAACCCCTAATCTCATCCCTCTGGCCATCTCTGGTTCTAATCATCTCTCACGCAAGTTATTTCAATTCCCCAGGTGCCACAAACTCGCGCATTATCCTCCAACCATCGTCACTCTGCTTTCTTTCGATTCTCTCATTTCTTCGTCCGACGTTTTCTTCTTTCGACCAAGAAGAAGAAGAAGAAGATGATGATGATGAAAAAGAAGAAGCGACAAAGTCTGATTGGAAAAGAATGTTCGTCGTGGCCACGTGAAGATGTTCCTAAGTGGTAAAGCCAGCAATGACGGGCACAGTGACGGCGATGACGGCGCGGTTTCGGTCCGCGAGGACGATAACACACGGCGCGGTGGCGGCGCGGCCTGTGCGTTGGAATTCTTCGCTCGTGCTCGCCGGTTCGCCAATAATAGTCGGCCTGTATCGCGCCGCTGCGTCGTTCCAGACGCGTCGGCCATTCAGCCGTTGAATGCAGAAATAACTAGCTATCTGTTTGTCTCCCGTACCCAGCTGCGGAAATTCATACACAGACCACGGTCTCCGGTTTCTGTTTGCGAAGCCACCCGGGGGCCCCTTTGTTACGACAACGAATGAAACGTACCTACGCTCGTCCTCCGCCTCGTACATCCTCTCTTCTTTCTCCTCTTCCCGGAGAGTCCTCTCTCGCTCGGCGATGTTTCGCGTTGCTCCTGCTGCCTCTGCCTTCTCTCATCAACCATCTATCTCTCACTTTTCGCGACGTTCCCTTCTGTTACGCGCGAATCGCTGCTCGACCATCTTCATCGATGGTCGTTCTGTTCTTTCTTCTTTCCTTTCCCTTTTTTTTTTTTTCGTGACTCGATCGAGGACGATTTGTGGATCCTTGGATAGATTTAGAAAGACTTGTTTGGACTGGAGGATAATTGTACTACGTACGAGTAATATTTCACTGTTAATTTTCACCGTCAGTAAGATATCCTGCGTGCAACAGTATATACGAACATCTTCATTAGTGTAAGTCAACTACCATTAAAAATGACTCGTGATCCACAAGTAGATACTCCTTCTCGTTGTTAAAACTCTCATTCGATAAAATAACTTGATAATTATAAATATAATCTTCTGTGATACGATGACTGATGAGTTGTTCCATCGAGTGTGTTCTAAAAACGGAAAAGATATTTGCACGACGTGAATTATTGTTTCGTTATTGTTTCCAAAAATCGTATTCCAGATTTCGACTACCTTTTATAAACTTTCCGCATCAGACAATATTTGTGAATTGTTTATACACTTGAAAGAATATTCCGAAATTGAATCGAAGCAGAATTTAAGATATATTTCCGTTATTTCGAAACGATTAATAGAATTTCGCTTGTTTGCCGAGGAGAGGGACGCGTGAATGCAGCGATAAATCTCGAGATTCTCCGATCGAGTCTCTCTCTCTCTCTCTCGACGTCAAATTCCATTGAATAGGGACGCGCAAGAAATAACCGCGTGGGTGGCTCTTTTCCGCTGAGGGACGCGTGAATGCAGCGATAAATCTCGAGATTCTCCGATCGAGTCTCTCTCTCTCTCTCTCGACGTCAAATTCCATTGAATAGGGACGCGCAAGAAATAACCGCGTGGGTGGCTCTTTTCCGCTGTCATCTCGATAACGCTCTCGGCCCCCGCGACCGTGTCTTACGCATTTTTCGTCCTTGACAAATCGTAATCGCCGATGCTCCCCTTCTCGACAAAATCGAACTCCTTTCTTCTAAACCGAAAAATAATAACATCTCGATAACGCTCTCGGCCCCCGCGACCGTGTCTTACGCATTTTTCGTCCTTGACAAATCGTAATCGCCGATGCTCCCCTTCTCGACAAAATCGAACTCCTTTCTTCTAAACCGAAAAATAATATATTATACCGGCGGCTATTGCTTTTTACTCGTTTCGCTTTGATATTTTTCAATCTTCCGAATAAAATATATCCACGCCGACAAGTTCTTTCGGGCCTGATGAATTATTTACATGTGAGAAAACGGTATCGAAAGGATTGAAAATTCCTAGTTTCAGATGATGATGGTTGGGAGAAACGTCGAATGAAATGCATCGACTGCTCTCTTATTCTGTTGTAGTACAACAAACGGGAACATAGTCTAGCTTTTCTACTTTCCAAAATAATTGTACCATAATGATTGAATGACTAGAATCCTCTTCTCGAATTCAGTTACGATCTTCAACGACTTATGTCATTGGAAATATAAGTCGCGTCGTTCTTCTCCACCTGGTCTTGCACTTTTACCTTTCACGATGAGTTTCGCGAATGTGCAACGTTTCATCCCGTTATCAACTAAACGACAAACGTATGTATTTATTTTTGATGCCAAAATCCTCCCGATTCTATCATTTTGTCATTTCAATCGTTCTCTGTGACAATTCCACCGGTTAAGCATGCAAATCATCGTTCGAGAAAGGTGAAAACAAAGCCGGAAGTCGAGTTGGTCCCGTTTCCAGATCGCTCGCGGCGATTCGCGAACGGCATAGATAAGCTTCGAACGACGAGGGAGATAAGAGAATCGACGCGCGGGAACAACGCCGGGAACACGACGAAACGGGTTTTCAGGCAGGAAATGGGTAGTTTGTTTACGAGATGCATCGACTTACCTGAGCAGGTGCTGCCAGGCCCGCGGACATCGCCGCCGCAGACTGTTGTGCAGCGGCAGCCGCGGCTGCGGCCATGCTGGCCGCGGATAGCGAACCATAAGCCGCTGCGGGACCATAATACGAGCCCATTCCAGCTTGTCCCATACTGCCAGCCATTCCTATAGCACACATAATTTATCCGCGTGTGAAAAATCGTGATAATCTAGCTGCTTGAAAGTCGAACGCTTTCCACGTGACGTAAATGTCAAGTGGAGCGGAGCGTTGGAGTTTTCGAGCAGATACGTTCTCGATGCTATAAAGCTAGGTAAATTGTTGATTTACACTTTTGCATAGGTGATGATTAGCAATGATAATTAACTCTTAACTAGTATATATATCGAAATTTTTAATTTAGCTGAACTTAATTAAT
>NIPQ01089699.1:0-18173 GCA_002806875.1 Lepidotrigona ventralis hoosana
AGATATATTCTGTTCTACCAACGTTAAAAATGAATGCGAAATCTAACGGGTGACTATGGTCACCGTCAATGCATAGCGAGCGTCAAACGTTCGGTGACTATATTCGTAGCGAAAAAGTTAAAACTTAAATATATTACGCGACACTTTTCATTCACAATGTACTGCAGTTTAATCATAGCTTTTTAATACTTCATAAATTATTATATAAAATGTTAAATTAATACTCTTTGCTTCAAATTTGTGCTACTTGTGTAATGATTGTGCAGTGCATAAACATAGAATTGCTTACTTTATCAGGCCAATTGTTAATTCATAATTCATAGTTACACAAACATGATTTCGTACTCACTTATGTGATGTATATACATATATATTTATATTATTGCATTTATATATATTATAAATGTGTAAACTTCAAAAGCATACTTAAGTAATACTAAATGTCTTTAATCACGCTATCTATCTTTTGTAGGAAAGGCCTCGTAGTGCTAAATATAAGAAAAAAATTTGAGTATTTGGATTTAACTTTCCTTTCAGCATATTCTATTTGAAATTTTTCTCTATATTTTTCCATGAAGTTACAAATCCATGGAAAATTTTGATTTTTGTTAAATTATTTTTTTATCCATAAAAATGCATAAAACAATAAAATATATTAATTCTCAAGATCGTTTTTGTGCCCATTTCAAATCATCAGCCCTGGGTTTACAACCAGTAGCTTTTTCAATTATAGTTTCTAGAATATACCAAAACCGAAGCTGTTCTAATGGCCAATTTAACCATCCAGTAGTAATACAGAAATAAGTTTCATGTGGTGCAACATGATGCACACGGTGATGTTTCCTAGGCAATATAACTCTATATTCTTGCAACCAAACAACCCAGGAGGGCAATCCAAAATATGTATGCGACCACTTATGTATCTGGAAGAAGTCTTTTATATTGTTGCTAGTATGTTATTCTGCTGAATTCTATTACAATTTGAATAGTAGAATTCTATTACAATTTGAAATTTATATATATTCCTTTATTATATAAAGGAATTTGCACTTCGGTTCTCAAATATAAAAAAGTATCTGATATATATATATATATATATATATTGACAAATTATATTTAATTACCTGATTAGTCATTGCTACAAAAATTGCAAGTAGAAACCAATAACATGTCCAAACAAATTTTTGTTGTATTTCTGATTCTGGGAGAGTTAAGAAATCCCATGTTAATTTATAAAGGAATGGAATTGTCACCATGAAATTATCACCATTAGTTTCTATAAAATCATGCCTTGTTATGCTTGTTGGATCAATATGATGTTCTCGAAATGGTCTTAAAAAATTCTGAAAATATATACATACATATATATACACATATTAATAAATAGCAATTTGAAATACAGCAAATAGCGTTTTTTAAATACACATTTATGTATTCATTTCGTCATATAACTTATCTGACAATCATAGTAGTTTAAATCACTTCTATGTTTATTATTATTGCCTTCTTAATTATGTGCTAAAATGATCTCAGTAAATAAAAAGTAATCCCAGTAAATAAGAAGTAATCCCAATAAAATTATAACTAAATATATAGAGGCTTCAACATTTAAGAAATGTTATTAACTCAAATTATAAAAATTTGAAATCACACCACTATGATTCTCAATCCTTCATATGTTCATGAAACAATGTCAATCTTAAATATATGAATGAGCTATTCTTATACAAAGATTTGCTACAATTTACCTTTCCAAGAATTGGAAGTTCTACAGAACCCCAAGTATCGGCAGCCCAATGAACTAATCCAGATCCAAAATCTGCCGTAACGATGCCACAAAACGCCGCTATCGCTATCGAGCTTAAATTTTCTAATCGTAATCTGACAAGAATAAATATTGAATTAACTATAATGAGTGTAATACAGATCCCGACACAAATGCACTCTTGTGTCCTTTTCCCTGCAATAAAAATCATCGACCATTGTCAATCGCTGAAATTTTGACAGTGAAATTTCAACAAAATGTAAAAGCCTTTGTATGCGAGAATAGTATTGCAATAATAACTTCATAATTATTGTATAGATACGTATTGTAAAGATATGTATTGTTAGATTGCTCTTTATTTTAGTTCACAGTCAAGAATTCCAAGGCACGTCCAATATATAACTAGTATTTTGGCAAGTATTAAAATCAGAAAACATATATGTATACAATTTCATACTGAATATAATAAAATTATTAACTGATTTAATTTCGTGTATGATATCCAAAATTTGATGTATAGTATCCAAAATTATCAGAAATATTGATAAATGTCCAAGTGTTGCCAAAAAATGTTTCAGTAGGAAAAAATTCATTGTTAAAATTATTACCAGTACTATAAAGATTTGCTAATTCTTGAGCACCCTTGTGATTGGGACCCCATCTTGGTACGGTTCTGTCCTCTTGTGAAGTTGAGACCACCGAATTGGCATTGGGATCGTCCTCGAGCATTGAATTCTCGTAGATTTGCCGTTCAGTTTTCACTGGCGCCAAAAAATTCGTAGCCATCGAGCACGCAGCTGATGCCGCTTGGCCTAAGTTTGCCACTTTTATCTCATCCATACTTATTATAGTAATTATTTTGAATATTCGTTGAATAATGTAAATTCTAAATGTGTCTTTTTTTCCTTTTTTTTTTTTTTACGAGTCCTTCTTCTTTCGTAGTGATTGCGCGTATTTCCACATTGCGAGGTCTTTTTTTATTCGATTACGAAAAAGGCAGCGATGCGTTTCTATATACTCTTACAAACAATTTATATTCTATCGAGTAAGTTCTTATAAAATACGGACGATCTTTTGAATTTTGTGTGCAGAAACGGCCATAACGTGTTACGCATTATTTGATGTATCTCCTCATCATCTACCGTTTGATCCATCTGCTTTTTGTACAATTTTTCCTATTGTAGTCATTATAACATTTATTCGTTGAAATTATAATTTTTTCGTTGTCACTGTACGTTCCTCCCGTTTTCGTTTTGAATTCTTCTTATTTGAAGCCTCATTCAATGAAATTTGTGCTGCAAAAAGATAAATAATTTTTATATAATATAATTTAAAAAGTGTTTACATATGAATAATATTTTGCCAATGTGATTATTTTAATATTTGAAATTCCTTTTCAATTTCAATGAATACCTCGAATAATAGATATAATTTAAAGCGAATTTTCAGTGATTGAAAGTGACGAACGCGAATAGCTACTGAACTTGCTTTATCTGTTAAGCATAAAATTTTTTATGCTTAATTCTACCTATCAGTATGCTAATTGACAACTAGACAGCTTAGGATGACTTTAATAATAATGATAAAAAAAAAATATCATAAAACAATGCAACAAAATCACGAAGTAAAAAATTTATTTTATTACCCGTGATTTTCACCTTGATTTAATGATTTGTTTCGAGTTAAGATATCGATTATCAGTAACGTTGAACAAAGTGATCTCTAAAAAATTTCTTGGATATAATTGCTCAAGTAATCATTTGTTAATTAACGAAAAAAAATTATTACAACTACGGCGTTATTTTATGTTTATAAAGAAAGGTATAAGTTTTTTTTCATTGAAAAACTATTAATCGTAATGAATGGAGTAATAACAATATCATTCGCGTTTATACGTGGGCATCGATAAAGTAGGTTAATTTCACTTTCCACGAGCTCTTGAGAAATAATTTTGATAATGTATCATGCCTGCTCTTATCTATACTTTTATATCGAAATAATTCGAATGTTACTTTGCATCATGTGATATTATTAATTTATTAATCTGTATGTACATATATATAATATATGTACATATATATATATATATATATATATATATATGTACATACAGATTAACATATAGATGTATATGTACATATACTTTCTGAGATATCGGAGAAAATTTTTTAAATTGAAAAGTTATAAGAAATTAATTGATGAATAAATTCATTTAAAATATCTTCGTAATAAGTTTGTTTGTTTCGTAATGTTTCATCGATCAATCAGTTCATTGCTTATGTTCACACGTAAATAACAATAAAAATTTGACAAAGTAATATTTGACAGCTGAATCTCAAATTTCAAATGCATATATACCTACATGCTCGTTTCAATTCGCGTCAAAGTATTTGTTAATCGCGATATATTTTAACAAAATTGAATTTAACATGACATTGTAGCAAGCAAATTATTATATACGTCTTTTGGTGTATATCTCTGCAAGAAATTTAATGCTATTTTCATTCTTTTCTAACGAGTTTGCAGGCAAGACATTTTGAACCGGCGTGCGTGATTACGCATCATATAGATTTGCATTGTGGCATGCACTAACGCGCACAACACGTGCATATATTGTAATTAATATATATATATATATTATATATGTATATATACATATATATATATGTATATATATATATATTAATCACAATATATACATATATACATATATATATACATATATATATAATATACATGTATACATATATACATATATATATATAATATACATATATATATACACGTAATATATAATATACATATATATAATATATACATATATATATATATATGAATATATGAATATACAGATAAACATAACATCATAAATTAAAATTCCAAGAAAGAATGTTGAAATTTGCAATAAAATGAAATTTTAAATGAGTTAAACATCAGGTAGGGCATACCCATAAGAAAGACGATAAAAATAAAGACGATGATAGAAAATCCTCGTAGAATTCAGAGGATCCGTCAGTGTTTCCGTGTTCACAGTCGTTATCCTGGTCGACTCATTGTCCGGCCACAAAGTTGCTGAATTTGCACGTTCAATTAGTCACTGCTAGGGTCAAAACAGACCTACGACAAGGCACTGTGGCACTTCGTACCAATATAACACGTACATGTAGAAAGGCATACATGATGTTCGCATGCATTCGTACGTAGTTTCATGCGCAGACCTTTTCCTTTTTCTTCGTCGTCAGTCTGATCTTGCTGACACTGTGATATCACCGTAGAGAACTGGTAGTAACCGGTAGTGTATTTTCGTGAATGACAGGCACCAGTGTAAGGAAAAAATTGAAAATGACAAAGAGCGAAAGTGTACGTGCGCAAAAAGTGAGAGAAAAGAAAGGTGGGAGTAATTGACGAAAGAATCGTGAAGGTACTGCAAGTTGACACAAGTTGACATTTAATTTCTGGAATTCGTGGTTTCTCCCTTTCATTAACCGATAGGTACGAAAATAACGAACAGAGCGTACAAACGGAGGCGCTAGTTTCGCCGTATATGCCTTATATACACCGTTCTGTTCACCCGATTCCCCTCGGTTCTTTCTCTTTTCCTCGAGTTTACGTCACGCGAACCGCCTCCCAACTCTTTCCTTCTTTCATGCGAGAACTTCTCCTGCAACCCCGCCTCGTTTCGTGACGAACGACCGGCGCCGCCTGACGACCGTAGCTCGCGTCGCGACGCTCTCGTGGCGCCGTCATGCGGTTACCCTTTCTGATGTTACCACTTCTAGACATGAGACGATTTCCCGTTCAGTCGAGGTGGGACAATTTATCGCGGTTGTATTTTCATACACATCATAATTATTTTAAATATATGCGCGTCTCTATTTAATTAAATTATCATTACATTCCATGTAATCATATTATTACGTGTGTATGTGTATACATATATATATATATATATATGATTTTATATATATATATACACACGCGTATATAATAAAATCTATATATAAAAAAATAATTACAATAAACGCATGTATGTATATACACAATTTTGTTTTTTCATCTTATACTTTTACTTCTGAAAATATAAATATTATTAATTATATCTACTTTATTTAATAGAAAAAAGAAATTAAAAAAATACTTTGTGTAATATTGATGACGCATTAACCTTACGTATCTATTTTATCATGAAACTTACTTCATAACTATTTAAAATGCAATATGTAAGACGCAATATGAATCAAAGACTATAGAAATACACAAGGTGCATGAATATAGGTATTTATGTGTGTATATAACATTCATGTGTGTCATTTTTGTATTATGCACTTGTTAGTTGAATCGATTCTATGAGTAATCGCCGATATGAGTAATTGAATTTTTTTTTACTTCTTCAAATGTCATGATTATCTAAAAATTTGAAAGAACTTTTAAAATTCTTTTTGTAAATAAAACTTACTAATAAATAATAATAATCTGTAGTAAATAAAATTTATTATAGTTTGTAACAAATAATTGTGTATCTGGTGTAATACGTTATATTTATTTGTTAAAAGGTAAAAAACCTATAAGGCATAGCCTTCGATAGTGAGTTGCAAAGTTTCAAATCTAATATGACCTAAAAGTCCTTTACGGACTAGTATACGTGATGTTTCACAAAATACTCATACTTTATTTAAAGATAAATCGACCGAGAGTGGTTAGCTTCTAAGTTTTTCATGATTATATCACGAAGGTAAAGTCGTGATCATGTAATAGATAATAGGATATTTAATAACACTTACGTATAACAATTGTATTATAATAACAATTCTCAATAATGAGTTTGTTAAATAAATTGTAGATTAACTTGATGAAAAATTATCGATTTTCTATCGAAAACAATCGACTAATTTTCATTGTTAATTCGATTTCTTAGTATCAAGCTCGCGATCTATCTATAATTACATAGAAACATTAGTTCGTGTACTTACCGATTTGATTTAAATATAAACAGTTAGTTAGTTGACCATTAGAAAAAAAGCAATGTTGTTAACAAGAATTTTAACTTCCTTTCTGTTAGTTTTTTTTCTTTATACAATAGGCACTATTTTGTAATATTTAATGAAATCTTCTTCGTAATTTATCTGTTTGAGGTTGTGTTCTTCTTTTAGCCTTGTACGAACAGTCTAGTTGCCAAGTTACAATAATGCCAAAATAAACTCAGAAGTGCGAAACTTCGGTTGACATAAATTCTTAACTGTGATAAGCACGTTGTGTATGTACAAGAACTGTTTTTGTCAATTATAGAGAAATGAGAAATGTTATCTCTTCTTTTACAATTTTATTATTATGCATTTCGTTTTCCAACTATTGGAAGTTAAAAATGAAAAAAATTTCAATAATGTTCACATTTGAACGCTACGTGATTTAACAATAAATGTATCATAGTACATCTACAACGTGAATATAAGATAACAGTACAGTGGGTGCGTGTGCAGATATATAAGTACTAGTGATAATTGTTATTTAAGTGTTATATCGATACCTTGAGACTAATTCAGAAGATAAAACAGGATGTCATCGTCCAACTTCCACAGAAGTCAGAACTTTCGTCAGAACTTAAAAACGATAATTATTGTTTTACATTATTTGTTTTTACATTTTTTACTATACATTTTTGTATTTAAAATAGATCTGAGGATTTAAATAAATGGAATTATATGAAATATGTGTTAATTATCTCCATAAAATTAATTTTATACCAAGTATAATTAACATCAACAAATAGTAGAATGTTCTTCATAAGATAAGTTAATCTAATTTAATCGTCATGTTAATTTAAGCTTCATCAATTCTTTCTAATTACATCGAAAAACAATCTTTAAATTTGTTTCTTTTTCTTTTTCGGACGTACGCGTTTTGTCTAATAATTTCTAAATATTCAAAAGTATTTAATAAATATTTATTTGTTTGTTTGTTTCAAAAACTTGTTAATTTTAATTATTTATGTATTATTTGTATTATTTATAATTATATGTAGTACTTTTTTCTTTTAAGCTAAAACTTAATTCTCCATTGTAGTTAAATTTTTACTATTACACGACCAATCAAATTTGAATTTATTTGAAATATACTAATTATTTAAGAAGATATACAAATATAACTTTATAAATAATGATTTAGATATAATGTAATTTATTATTCATATAACTTACTATTAAAAATTATAGAATACTGTATATAATCGGTCTAGATTTTCCTTAGCTTCAAAAGACACTGAATCGGCTATGTATGTCGAAGGCTTAACCGTGACAACATAATATACAGATTCTCAAGGTATAACGTGCAGTGTACAACGCGTGTCACAATGACAAACTACAAGTTAATATTTTTCATTGTAGATTAAGTATATTCGCGAGCTTGAGTGCAGTTCAAGGTACAACGATGGTAGTAGTATTGATATACTAAGTTGACTTCAGTACTTTTGAATATTTAATTCAAAATATTATAAATATTTATAATGAATTTTTTCTTTATATTACTAATTACTAATAAATTTATAGAATTCTTGGGAAATGAGAGAAAAGAAGAAGGATTCGAAGAAAACGATAAAAAGATCAAATTTTTATTAAACGATGAGAATAAAATATTGTAAAAAAAACTAGCATTAATAAATCATTGTAAATTTGAATATTGCATACCAATAATTAATTGAGTAATCAGTAAATAGTTTCGTTTATTTTAAATCCATTCGATCGTGCCTTTCCAAGAAATTTAATACTTCGTGAATACTCAATGTACGTAAAAACGGAACCATACAGGAATTCACGATGCTAAATTTATAACAGACTCATCGAACTATTGTATAAAAATAGTTTCATTCATTCGTATTATGTCATAAACTTTTGCTTGTAAGCCAAAGAAGATATCAGCAAAATACAATGTTTATTTTAAATTACTTCCACGACAAATTAGCGGAACATATATAAAAACATTTATAACTTCATATATATATATATGTGTGTGTGTGTATATATATATATATAAAATTTAATTTTAATAAATTTTGTTTATATGTATTCAATATTAATTAATACAAAAAAAAATTAATACAATTAATATTGAGCGAAACATTCGATAATGCTAACAATATGATATTTTTATAATATATTATTATATATTACAGAGCAATGAAAGTATATTAGTACTAATATTAATATAAAGTTGATTTAAAATAAATATAAAAATATTAATGAAAATTTCTACGAAGAAAAAAAAATTTGAAAATAATTTATCAATATCACAATATAATTTATCATTGATTTTATAAAAAAATAATAAATGTTCTATTAAACTTTTGCATGTTAAATATTTTTATTAATATTTCTGCTACGTGAGATACAGTTTCCTAAATTTCAGTATAACAATATTTAATTTTATTAATTTTTTATTAATCTTAAATTTATTCGCGTAATTATAAGACTTATTTTAATATTTTAATATGTACTATTATAAACAGTAAAATAACGAATTATGTTTTTACAATAATTTACATGTATTGAGTACATTATTACACTATTTATGTGAGGTTAGTTGCTTGTTGTATTTTGAAGGTTAGTAAATGTGCATTGTTATATGTATGTTAATTTAAACTTATTATTTTATAGTTACGATACAATATATAAATTGTTATATATATTAATTTATCGAAATCATGAAAGTTACTATATTTAATGAAAATGATTCTATTCTCCTAGTAGGAGAAGGCAATTTTTCATTTTCTGTTGCATTGTTTCATCTTAATTTAAGAATTAATATTACTGCAACATGTTATGAAGTTAGTGTTAATCAAGAGTTTGAAAAGAAAAACATAGAATATCTCAAAAATAATGGTTGGTATTTAAAAAAAAATTCATGTGTTTTTTTATATAATTAAGTTAATTAATGTAATTAAATACATAAAAAATTCTATGCTTTTCTTTTCAGGAGTTCGCATATTATTAGGCGTTGATGCAACAAATTTAAAAAGGCATCCAATATTAAAAACAGAATTATTTGACAAAATCATTTTTAATTTTCCTCATGTTGGTGGTAAAATGCGAATAGAAAAAAATAGAGAATTGTTGAAGCAATTTTTTATAAGTGCATCAGAATTATTAAAAAGCAATGGTCAAGTACTAGTTTCTCTGTGCAATGGCCAAGGTGGTACAGCTTTTGATAATCCACCAAGACGTTGGGATGATTCATGGAAAGTCATAGAAATGGCAGCTTATGGAAATTTTATATTAACAGCAGTTGAGCCATTTGCATGGTCATTTTTTCAAAGTTACATTGTAACTGGATATCGTAGTTTAGACAAACAATTTCATTCTGCTGGAGCTTTAACTCATATATTTATAAAATCTGAACCACCAAATGCTGAAAACATTGCTCCTAAAAAGAAAATAAACTTTCTAGAATGTCATAGTAATAATTTTTCATGGAAAGATATAAATCATATTGCAACAAATCACGTATCACATATCTGTGGAATTAATATAGACACTCGTATATATACATTTGATATAACTTTTAGCGTTAAAGAAAAATTTAATTCAGCTAAATTTTATATATTATTATATAATCATGCAGGACTTATCATAAATGATGTCAGTTTCTTAGGATTATATGAATCGTTAAGAAAAGTACAAAAAAGAACTTACAGAATAAGTTATAAGTCTAACTGTTTACCTTTATATAGAGAGAGAATTATCAATATACATCAAAATTTAATAGCAAATACTCTCGAAAGTAATTTAAATGTTTTGGTTGTAAGATAATATTACTACACACAAATTCAAATATACATAAAAAGTATAAATCAGTGTAATTCATAATTTAATAAATTGCTATTTATTTATATTTAGAAAAATTATATTATAACTTTATTTTCAGATGCATTGTATTCATCAAATAAGGAATGTAATTGTACATAATACTCGAAAGCCAAACATTTTATATGCTGTTACAATAAATATCGAAAAATATAAAAATAAAAACATATTTAAATCATTTTGTACTTCTAAGAAACTTGTAGAAAAAAAAAATGTTCCCAAACCATTACGTAGAATAAAACCAAGGGCAAAAGAAGATACAGCTAGAAGTATTATTGATTTGAAGCAAGTATGAAATTAAATAATTTTTTCTCAATTTGTGTTTAATATTTACGGATATTTACCTATATTGATATTTAGGTAAGAGTAATTGGAGGAAACGGTGGAGATGGAGAAATATCATTCTTACAGTTATGGTCAAATGAGAATGCTGGGCCAGATGGTGGAGATGGTGGACATGGTGGACATGTAATTTTTAAGGTCAGAACTAAATAATTTGTTAAAATAAATCGAAGTTAAATAGTTAAAATTTTATGTTGAAGAAGAATATACATACAAAATGTTGCAGACGTCATCGAATGTTAATGATCTTTCACATTTAAGTTCTGTTATCATGGCTGAAAATGGAGAAAAAGGCTATAATAAAAGCAGTTTTGGGAAAAACGCAGAACATACTATGATACATGTTCCTATAGGTACCATAATACGCAATATGAAAGGAAGTATAATAGCTGACTTGAATCAAGAAGGAATGATGTTTATTGCCGCACGAGGTGGTACTGGTGGTCACGGAAATGCATTTTTTAAATCAGATGTGCAACAATCTCCACGTATAAGTGAATATGGTGCAATTGGAGAAGATTTACAATATGTATTAGAAATAAGTAGTATGGCACATGTAGGATTAGTAAGTAAAAATTATATCAATATCCTTATTCATTATTTTAATTATAAGTATAACAGTATTTGAATATTCAAAAAGCTAACAATATTTGTATTATTTAGATTGGGCTTCCAAATGCAGGTAAAAGTACATTATTAAGAGCAATATCTAGAGCTAGACCAAAAGTGGCACCATATCCATTTACAACATTGAAACCTTATTTGGGAATGGTATTATATGATGACCATGAACAAGTTGCAGGTAATCTAATGTAATTAATTAATCAATATTGCATTTTTTTTAAATAATAAATTTCAATTTTTAAGTGGCTGATTTACCGGGTCTTATACCTGATTCTCATAAAAATAAAGGTCTTGGCATACAATTTCTTAAACATGCAGAACGTTGCAAGATTTTATTATTTATTATTGATGTTAGTTCTAATAAACCATGGCAAGATTTTGAAATTTTGAAATATGAAATCACAGAATTTAATGTACAATTAAATAAACGGTTGCATCTTATTGCGGCAAATAAAATAGATTTACCAGGAGCAATGGTCAGATATTATTTTCTTTAATTAATATTAGTTAAGAAATGAATAATATTCGTCATAATATAATTAATTATATAATTATAGGAAAAATTGGGAATACTTAAACAAAAAATTAATTTACCAATTATTCCAATTTCTGCTAAAAAGGGTACAAATATATCCATTTTATTAAGAGAAATAAGAATACTGTATGACAAGGAAGAAGAAAATGAGCAAGAAGATTCTGATTAGTTATATATTTATAATAATAATTTGTTGATAAAAAACGTTTGTAAAAATCATTTGTTTCAAAAACAATATTTAGTATTTATTAATTAACAGCTTTTTCACATACTTTAAATTTTTTTATCACACTAGCTACTTGCGATTGATTTAAGATAGTAAAAAACCATCTATTTAAATTTGTATAGTGTTTTCTATACGTCGAATCTAATACATATTCGTACAATGGCATTAGAGCAGTGAAAACAACAATATCTGCAAGACTAACTCTTTCTCCCACTAAATAAGTTTTTGTTAATAGTATGTTATTTAGTTTCTTCAAAGAAGAAAGAACATCTTCTTTAGATGCTTTAATATTTGTTTTTATATTATTTGGAACATTCTTTGAAAAACACGGCACAATCCATCCAAGTACCGCTGGCAAAATGTGATTATCTGTATAACTTAACCATTGTAAAACTTCACTGAATGCAAAAGGATTACTTGAACACCTTAATTGATCATTGCATAAATAAAATGCAATTGCATTGCTATCAAACAGCTCAAAACCATTTCCTTCTAATTTAATAGATTTGGATGTATCATCATTTTTATATTGTAACGTAATTAATTCTGTATCGTTATATTTAGCGACTATTTGAGTACGATAGTATTTAATACTTCCAATATCGCTGGAAAATACTAATTTATTTTTTGAATTTTCGGAACATATAAATTTTTCATTATTTTTCAATTGCTCGTGATTTTCATTTACAATATCCTCTGAAAGTACATTTCAGACAGTTATTCTATATAACACATTAGCGTGCTATATAGCAAATTAATTTTTACCTGCTATTCCAAGTTTCGAGTTAGCAAAATTTTTAGCGGTGTATACCAATTTGGTTACACATGATATATTAGTACCTGAGGCCTGAGCAGATTCAGTTTTTCCGCCTCCTTTTCCTTCCATTAGTGGAACAATTTCTTGAATCCATTCATTTGCTTTTAATCCTTTATTTACAGCAGACTATTGTATTTTATAAAACAATAAAAATATTTTATTTTAAATAACTTATTTTTATTTTTATTCTAAATAATTTATTTGACTGCATGCATCTGACTTTACCTTAGATACTGTGCAAAGTGCGAAAATTTTTTTAGCATCAGGATCGACACTTATGAGTAATGAACTTGTCTCTGGAGATACATTTTTTATCTTTTTAAGAGCTGAGTCTAAAGCTTTTGTGTTACTATACGCTTGTAAAACTTCTACTAGTACTAGACATCCAATATCTTGTTGAATTATTTGTTGAATAGTGTCTACTACTGCATTGGCTATTGCGGTTTTAGCTGTACGTTCTTTATCATCAAGTGTTTTTTTTAAATCTTTTAACATTTTACGCATTTTATCCTACATTTGAATAAACAATTGTATCTTTATTATGATTACAAAATAAACAATGTTATATATAAATATTATATAAAATGTACCTTTTTCCAATTTGAAATAACAGCATGTGAAATATCATCCGTTAATTCAATTATTTTTTTTATATGGTCTTTTATATTCACACCACTTTTATCAGTTACTATAGTTGCTTGAAGCCGGTCTAAATGATTTTCTAATACAGATGCTTTCTTCTGAGCTTTTATTGCTTCAGGTCCTGTCAAAGCTACTATTCGTCTAATACCTTTAGCAATAGCCTCTTCACTAGTTATAACAAAATCTCCAATATGTTCTGTATAATGTAAATGCCTAAAAAAAGATTGAAATTAAAAAGTGTTTATAGATTTTATTGCTTCATATAGAAAATGTTAAAGATATTTACGTTCCACCACAAAACTCTACACTGGTTTGTAACGCATTAGGACCTAAAGGATCTTTTTCTAAGTTTTCAACTTGTATACCTAAACTAACAATTCTTACAGGATCAGGATATGTTTCTTCAAACATAGCACGTAATCCTTGAATGGTTTTTGCTAGTGCTAAATCACTTTCTTTAGCATAAACTTTTTTATTTTCTTTTATTATATTATTTGTAATTTCTTCTACTTTTCTTATTTGTTCTGCAGTCATTGCACCTATGAAAAGATATTTGGAATATATAAGTTCTAAAAATGTTTTAAAATGTATATTTTAAAAATATAAATTACTATTTTTTCATAAACCTTTATTTGTAAAATCAAAACGAAGACGGTCAGGTGCAACTAAAGAACCTTTTTGATCAACTTCTGCACCTAACACTTTACGAAGAGCGTAATTGAGAGCATGAGTAGCAGTGTGATTGCTCATTATAAATCTCCTGCGTGTAGTATCTATATTTAAAGAAACTTTATCGCCTTTCCTCAATTTTCCTTGGCCTACAGTTCCAATGTGTAAAACATAACCACCTCTAACTTGAACATTTTTAATGCGAACTTCGGTATCCTTGAAAAATGAAGATAATTATCTTTACTAATTATGCTTAAATATATATATTTATAAATTTAACTACGTTATTTGTTTACTTCGTCATTGATCTTCATTAAAAATCCTTCATCATATATTTGTCCACCTTGCTCTGCATAGAAATTAGTTTGATCTAATAAAATCCCAACTTCTTCTCCTGATGATATTTCATCAACAAAAGTCTTTGCACATCTAAGAGCAATAATAGTGCCAGAACAAGGAACAAACTCATATTCTTCATATAAATTATTACTTGTAACATTGTAATTATATTTTGGTAAATCATTTGTTGGTTTGATTCCTTTATTTTGCAAGTCAGTGATGGCATGAACATCCAAGTTAATTTGATCATCTACTCCACCACTTTTACTTTGAGAAATAAGCTAAGGTAAATTAAATAATTGTAATTATTTTATGAATATATATTATTGTTACAAAGTATTTGAAACATCTACTACCTGAGCTTGTTTTTTTGCTTCTTCGTAACCGATTATATCTACTTTTAATCCCTTTTCTTCAGCCATAAGTTGCGTTAAATCAACTGGAAAACCATACGTATCATATAGACGCCATGCAACATCACCTGGGAGAACATTTGATGATTCTAATTTTGTTATAGTACGATTTAATAAATTACGACCACGTGATAACGTTTTAAGAAACTGAGTTTCTTCTTCATTAATAATATCAATTATGTACTGTGGGTCTTTTGTTACTTCTGGGAAGATGTTACCTACATTTGCATAAAAAAGTATTTTTTAAATTTAAATGTCATAAAAAATAAAAAAAAACCTAAATATCAAAATGAAGATATTTACCAAGAAGATCTACCACGACATTCACTAATGATCCAAAAAATCCAGGTTTAGCATTCAATTTTTCAGTTGCATAACGTACAGCACGCCTCAAAATTCTTCTCAATACGTATCTGAAATTTTATTAATAATAAAATATGATTAAAATATGTAAATTAATTCAAAAATTAATTAATTAAATTAAAAAACTACCACTAAAATTAAACGCACCCTCTACCAGTATTATCAGGTACACCTCCATCTGCAAGAGCAATTGTAATAGTTCTTGCATGATCAGCCAAAACTCTATAAGCCATATCTATTCCATCTTTGTCTTCCATGCCTATTCTGCCTTGGTAAGGAGGTGCTCCTGTACCTTTTTGTATTGCATCAAAAAGTGGTACAAATAAATCTGTATCATAATTTGCTTTTTTATTCTGTATCACTGACACTAATCTTTCTAAACCTAGGCCACAATCAATATGTTTTTTTGGTAGCAGTTTCAAACTTCCATCAGTTTCTCTAAAATAATGTGTAAAATCAGAAAAATAAAATTTATTTTAATTTGTTATAAATTGCTTACCTATTAAATTGTATAAATACAAGATTCCAAATCTCCAGAACGTCTGGATCATCTTGATTTACTAAATGAGCTGCTTCTCTGTTGCCAATACGATCATAATGGATTTCACTACAAGGTCCACACGGACCTGTTTCTCCCATTTCCCAAAAATTGTCTTTCATATTTCCTGGTAATACATGACTAGGAGCTACACTAAGAATATAAAATAATTGTTTCTAATATCTTTTTACAAAGATTAGCAATTGATGACAATAAAAATTAAATATAATAAAACAACAGATATCTAATTACCCTAAAGAAAGCCAGATATCTTTACACTCCTCATCAGGTTTTAAATTATTCTTTTCATCTCCTCCAAAATAAGTTACATATAATCGATCTGTTGGTAACTTTAACTTAACAGTTAGAAATTCCCATGCCCAAGTACAAATTTCTTTCTAAAGAATCAGTCGCAAATACAAAAATTTAGTATAATAATTTTGCAATAGTTTGTGCATTATATAATTAATATATTACTTTAAAATAATCCCCAAAAGACCAGTTACCCATCATTTCAAAAAATGTATGATGATAAACATCTTTTCCAACATCATCTAAATCATTGTGCTTTCCTCCAGCTCTAATACATTTTTGACTGTTAACAGCTCTCACTAATTTTCCTAGATCGCTATTAGGATCCACTATTCCCAAAAATATTGGTTTAAACTGAAAAACATCAGAATAAACAAATGAATGAAAGATGCATTTTAATAATCGAGGGTAATAATAATAATTTTATTAGATATATATTTTATTAGATATATTTTATTAGATATATTTTATTAGATATATTTTATTAGATATATACCTGGTTCATTCCAGCATTTGTAAATAATAATGTAGGATCATCATGTGGTATTGTGGAACTGGAATGCACATACTCATGATTCTTACTTTTAAAAAAGTCAATATAAGCTTGCCGAACTTGCTTAGCAGTCATCATTGTAGTCATATTGATTTGTTCTTTTCCTCTTCTTCTCCCTTAATCTATAATAAAATATTAATCAAATAATTTGAACATATGGAAGCAAGTTGTATGTGTTTATTTAAACAAAGCAAAATATTTAGATGAATGAATGAATTAAAAAATTATATATTTTCATTTTAAAATTTTTACCAATATTTTTAGCAATATAAAATTATGAAATATAAAGAAAAAGCACGATGCGCGCAAACTTACTCAAATGCGAAAGTTTGTATTAGAATAGCTGGCTTTTACAACCAACTGGTGATGGAATATTTCAAAAGAGAAAGGAAAAGATATTTGGAGCAATTTACACCGGCGCCAGATTGCACCGTAACTTCAGATCTTTGACTGTATTAACGGTTCAAGAATTCACATGAACGAATAATACGGACGCAAATAGAATACATAACCAAAAAATCTTTTGAAAAATTCGATAACCATACATTTACATGTTATTTAAAAATGAAGTTTTGAAATATTACTGTAATAGAAGGGTAGATATTAACAACTTCCATAAAAAAAAAAATGAGTACAAATCGAGAAAATTCTTTATTAANAAAAAAAAAATGAGTACAAATCGAGAAAATTCTTTATTAAAAATATTTATTATTTGTTTGTTCTATTTCATAATTCTTATTTAAATGAAACCTCTAATGTGCACAAAAATGATTTAATACTATATTATTTTTAGATTATTTAACGTATATATTTACATATATAAGAGAAGCAGTGAAAGATTGAGTTATCGTTCTACACTTTTTCAATTAAAAAAAACAATCAAAATGCCGTTTATGATTGGTAGAGCACCTATACGGAGGACATTAAAATATTTAAACGCTGGTAAATTAATTTTAAAAGATGAAATACAAATATTTTCAGTAAATTATAATACACATGGAGTTCATCACAAAGGTGCTATGTAAGTTCATTCATTCATTATTTCTATATAATATGCATTAATTTTGTTGAAAGCAATTGATGAAATAATCTGATTTATATTAAGGGAGTTTGTATTTTGGCATTTATCACAAATTCAATATAAAAATCCAGATGTCCAAGTTCTTACCTTTAAAAATATGAC
>NIPQ01089700.1:0-12816 GCA_002806875.1 Lepidotrigona ventralis hoosana
TAAATTTGTTCACTCACCTTTGCCTGCGCTGGTATTTCTGATTTTCATGTTTCCTCTTTTAAACGATAATAATCACTCCTATAATAATCTTTCTTTTACATTCGTCAACAGGTCTTGTTACTTTTTTTGGGCAATTTTCTTCGAAGCATTGAACTTTTTAAATTTGTTAAAATGTAAATTGTGCTTGGGATCCCAAATTAATTGTTTTTTTTCTATATAGGATATATCTATATAGCATCTATAACACTATCTCTTATTTCACTCCATAATTGCAAAAACTGACACAAAAACTGATCCAAAACACGGAAATTGAAAGTACACACGTTTGTTCATTTTTTTTCTATATAGGATATATCTATATAGCATCTATAACACTATCTCTTATTTCACTCCATAATTGCAAAAACTGACACAAAAACTGATCCAAAACACGGAAATTGAAAGTACACACGTTTGTTCCACTGGCTAGCACAAATTACACTAAAGGATATTAGTAAAGGTTCAATAACGAGTTTCAATAAAGTCGAAATTGTTGAATTTGTAAACCAAACTTGTTCAGGAGGTATTCAAACATCTCACTGAAATAGTCGAATATATGATAAACCTATGTGCACATTTTTTACTGTGCTTTATTATAGCAATCTGTTATTATACTATTACGCCAACGGATCATGATAACAAATGTATCATAATAAAAAAAATCCTGATAGGAAATGTAGATAATTAAACAATATTTTGTTCTTATACAGATTACAAGATTCTAGCATCCCTTTTTAAATAATACAACCGAGGTGGTTCTACATAAATCGAGAAAGAATAGAAAGCTTTCGATTTGAAAAAATCAAGTTTGAAAATATATGAAGTATGTTCGAATTTCTAATTCTAGACGTAACAGAAAAGAATAATTAATAGGAAGTTATTTTAAGAAGTTATGTAAAAATATAGAATAACATTTTTTTGTAAGATGTGTTTCACTTTTGAGGAAATTTAACAAGTGCACCAATTTTTAATGAAACATACTCAAGATTTATTTCTTTGAAAATGAAGCTTTGAATGAAATTTTGTTCTTCACTTATTTTCGCACGTAGAATAACTGTTATTTTTTTTTAGGAAATTTAACAAGTGCACCAATTTTTAATGAAACATACTCAAGATTTATTTCTTTGAAAATGAAGCTTTGAATGAAATTTTGTTCTTCACTTATTTTCGCACGTAGAATAACTGTTATTTTTTTTTTCTGTCACGTCTAGAATTAGCTAAATTCAAGTATATTTTATAAATTTTTAAACTTGATTTCCTCAAAAACCGAACCTTAAATGAAAAATTATATTCTTTCTTTTCCATTTATTTTTTCAATTTTTTTTTCTGTCACGTCTAGAATTAGCTAAATTCAAGTATATTTTATAAATTTTTAAACTTGATTTCCTCAAAAACCGAACCTTAAATGAAAAATTATATTCTTTCTTTTCCATTTATTTTTTCACGAAGAATTATCCCCTCCTTATTTGTATTACCGATGCTGTGATTCATTATTTGGTTCAACCGTTTCGATGAATATCGGTGAAATGGCCCCTTCCAAAGAAAGTATTTAATGTGCTATTTTTTAATTATTCGTTCGAATTTTTTAAATTCGAAACTCTTTTGAGATTTCGGTATTTCGAGTAATCTATCCTTACATTAAATACATAATTAATCAACAGTGATAAGTAACGCTAATAAATGTGGACGTATTTTTATGCAAAAAATCAATATTAGCTTTAGTATCTTAGAATTTTTAATTCGCTTTTTGTTATTTGTCTATATTCAATAAATGCACTCGAACTGTATTTTCATGCTATATATTATTTTACTACACTCATTAAAAATTACTGATCTAATTACGTATCAACTATGTTTTAGCTAATAACTTGTCAACAATATATTTTGTAATCATTTCAATATTTTTCACGCTTTACAGTCTTTTAAATTTTGTTATTTACGATGTATATAAAATTATTAAAAAAATAATAAAATAATAAAATATCATTTTGATCATATATTTTCTTAAACTTCTTTTATGTTTAATTTATTTTTAAATACATGTAATTGTTATGTATAATTACGATAATATTGAAAATATAAAACAAAAGATATACCGGTTTAAAACTTAGTATAATTTTGTGAATAATATTGGAAATCAATAATTGTATAAAACCAATAAACTTAAATGACATAAGCCACACCTAAAAAATTATCTGTTGACGCATGATTACGTGTAGTATACTAGAAAATTACGTAGAATATAATAGAGAAGCAAATTTTGTCTAGTATATGTATTCTACTATTATCCTTATTGTCTAATATATATATTCTACTATTATTTATATTCATCAATATCATTGAAATTATAGAATTAGTGTTATATTTTGTATCATATTTTGTATCTATTATATAATTTACAAAATAAACTACATATTTAGCTAAATAATTAATGACTATCATACGAAATAAATATTAATTTAAAAACAAATTCCTACGATTTGTATAATTTTCTCATAATCATAACATGTGGGATCTACTCCAGAAATGAACAAGGGATATAATGAAAAATGTTCATGTGAATGTGTTGACTTTATTTCAAAGTTACAGCCATTTTTATGTTTCAATAATTTGCAACTCTTTATTTTCGTAGAAGATACTTAAAATATTTTCCCTTGATCAGTATGTAAACTTGTAGTAATCATATTAAAGAGTTTCACAACCTTTTAAAAATTCCAAATATATGTCTTTATATATTTACTAAATTTATATTAGATTATATTTCTCTAGTTAAATAAATTCATCTTCCAGATAACAATTTTCTGATCAATATTGAGAAAAAAATAATAATATGAAAATTAAAATTATTTTTTAAAAAATACTTAAAACTTTCAACCAATATACTTCCATTAAGGCCAAGAATTTTTTATCCATGTGAAACAATAGATTAGGCGAGAGATTTCCTTCTAACATTTTAACACGTGCTTGAGATTTTAATTATTTCTTTTGAAATTCTTTGCACGCGATGCTTAGTTTGCAATAAAATAAGAATCACGTTATAATGTATGAAAGATTGCAACATTTTAATTTTCGATAATGTTTACCTTTCATACACCTCTCAAATTTTCAAAAATCTTAATATCGTCATACAAATTAGAAAAATTCCTCATGAATTTAAAAAATTCACTTTTTAAGAATTTTCACAAAACCTCCTGCTTGAAAAATTGTGAAATTGAAACAATATCTTACCTATTGATGATAATAATATAATGTTTTCAAAGAAGAGATTTT
This sequence comes from Lepidotrigona ventralis hoosana, assembly GCA_002806875.1. Lineage (NCBI taxonomy): Eukaryota > Metazoa > Arthropoda > Insecta > Hymenoptera > Apidae > Lepidotrigona > Lepidotrigona ventralis. The sequence continues at coordinate 3,310 of NIPQ01089700.1, forward strand.
TCTTGTACATACTTCATAATTCGTAATCACATATTTAAACACGAGTAAAAACATAACATTTCTTTTTTTATGAATAAAAATGAAACGTATCGACAATTAAAAAGAATTATAATCTTTTTGTCATACTTGGTATAATGTACGAAATTTACCTTATCGGTCGCGGGTATGTATATCGGGAAGTGACAAAATAACAAGCACAAAACATAAACACCGAATAAAACTTCAACCTAACAACAATTCAAGCGCTAAGAATTATAATAACTTATTCTATAATACTCACCCTGTTGTGTTTGCCATTAATTCTCTTAAAGTTATTCAAATAATCGTTGGAATTTATGCGAACTGCACGATGAATCTACAGAATCAAGTGTAAGATAAAGTAACGCAGCAAAAATATTCTTTGTACATAAATATGTTTGCAAAACTCACCTGTGAATTTGTACTATATTTGTGAATATACTTTAATAGTCTTTGCTTGCAGTAGCTGGAACGACTGCTAGAACACTTGACGAATTTCTGTTTTCCTTTCTTTCGATCCTTTCTCTCAGTTTCTGGGAATATAACATTGTCAAACTTGTTAAACAAATACTTACATAGTATTATTCATCATCATCAATAAGTAGTTTCAATCGATTTCTAACCGACTACGTTTAACCGAAATAGGAAAATTGATTTAATGGTTCAATGACAATATTATGTTTGAATTTCTAATCGTAAACGAACACCGATAGGTCATAGACGGTTATATATAGGGTGTCCCAAATTTAAATGTGAAAATTTTGGAAAAAACCGATGAACTAAAAAAATAGTTAATAACATAGTGAAACAAATTTTTTAATTAATAAAATAATTTGATTTTATATTATTATCTTCCACTTTGTAATGTGTTTTAATATACATTAACATTGGAACTACCAACAATTAGAATATAAAACTTGCAAATTTTCAGAAAAACTTAAATGCAAGGAATAGAGAAAATTTTTTGATAAAGAATAAAAGCTTTTTTTAATATATTGCACGAAAAATTATTCGAATCTCTAAGAATACGGTTTCGTGAATCTACAAAATTTCCACGAAGAATTATGAATTGCTCATTTTGAGCATATCGCTAGTTCTAGTATTAAATTCGAATTGGACACCGCTGGTAACACGCATGTGCAATAGACAACTGTCAGATTCGAAGAAATCACGTAAAAACAACCAAACATAACCTTCAATTAATATACAAAAGTGTATTAGTAAGGCTATTAACGTGCTGTTAACGTTGCCAGCTTTTTACAAATATATATTTTTATTAGCATACGTATAAAATATATCACGATAAACAACAATTCATTATAAGAGTTATTCTGAATTGAAATAGAGAAAATGGATATAGAAAATGAAAAGAACGAGGATAAGAGTTTGTGCGAGGATTTAGAGGATAACGAAGAGGTCAAGTCAAAAGTAATTGAAAATGAGATCGAAGAAAACATGGACGATGAGCTTGATGATGATCAGGATGAAAAAGATGATGAAGAGGATGCGGACGAGGCAGAGGTTAAAGTTTTAGAAACTTCTCTTGCTCAAAATCCATATGATTATACAAATCACGTAGCCCTTATCAATAAATTTCAAAAAATGGGCGAATTGGAACGATTACGTGCTGCTAGAGAAAACATGAACTCCAAATATCCTTTGAGCTCTGAACTCTGGCTGTCTTGGATGCGCGATGAAATTAAACTAGCTGTAACTCCGGAGCAAAAATCTGAGATAGTGAAACTATGTGAACGAGCTGTCAAGGATTATCTTTGTAAGTTAGTTGCTTTCAATGTAGTAAACGTATTATAAATTGTTGTTTAATAAAATGTTTGCTATAGGTGTAGAAGTATGGTTAGAATATCTGCAATTTAGTATTGGTAATATGGGTACTGAAAAAGACGCAGCAAAGAATGTTCGACAATTATTTGAACGAGCATTAACAGATGTTGGACTACATACTATTAAGGGTGCGATAATATGGGAAGCATTTCGAGAGTTTGAAGCTGTGTTATATGCATTGGTAAGTACAGACTGATGGAAAGAGAATTAAAATTCTTTCAAAACATATTTTTATACTTAGATCTCACATATTTAGATTGATCCTTCGAACCAAGCTGAAAGGAAAGAACAATTAGAACGTATTGGTAACTTATTCAAAAGACAATTGGCTTGTCCTCTTTTAGATATGGAAAAAACATACGAGGAATATGAAACATGGCGTCATGGTGATGGCGCGGAAGCTGTTATTGATGATAAAATTATTACTATAGGATACGAACGTGCATTATCAATGCTTAATCTCCGTTTACCTTATGAGGAGAGAATTGTCTCTGCACAAACCGAAGAAGAACTTCTAGATTCATATAAAATATATTTGTTATATGAGCAACGTAATGGTGATCCTGGACGAATAACGGTTTTGTATGAAAGAGCAATCACTGATCTTAGTTTAGAAATATCAATTTGGCTTGATTATATTAAGTATTTGGAAGAAAATATCAAAATTGAATCTGTCTTGGATCAAGTATATCAAAGATCTTCAAGAAATATTCCATGGTGTGCAAATATGTGGCAAAAATGGATCAGGTCATATGAAAAATGGAGTAAACCAGTATTAGAAATTCAAATGTTGTTAGAAAATGCTTTAACGACTGGATTTTCTACTGCAGAAGATTATAGAAATTTATGGATAACGTATTTGGAATATTTACGACGAAGAATCGATCGATTCTCTTCTAATGAAGAAAAGCAGTTAGAAACATTACGCAATACTTTTAATAGAGCCTGTGAACATTTAGCAAAATCATTTGGCTTAGAAGGAGATCCCAATTGCATTTTATTACAATATTGGGCAAGAACTGAAGCTATACATGCTAATAATATGGAAAAGGCTAGATCATTATGGGCCGATATTTTATCACAAGGACATTCTACAACAGCATCTTATTGGTTGGAATATATTTCATTAGAAAGGTAATTTTTTATATTTATTTCAAATAAGTTTATAATATGTAAAATTTTATTTTAAATTAAAATTAAATTTCTTTTTGTACAGATGTTACGGAGATACAAAACATTTAAGAAAATTATTTCAGAAAGCTTTGATCTCAGTGAAAGATTGGCCAGAAAGTATAGCAAATTCTTGGGTAGATTTTGAACGAGACGAAGGAACACTAGAACAAATGGAAATATGTGAAACACGAACAAAAGAAAAATTAGAAAAAGTTGCAGAAGAAAGACAAAAAACACAACAAATTTCTAATCTTGAATTATCGCCATTACAAAACAAGAAAATTTATAAGAGAAAACAAGAAGAAACTGGTAAATGGAAAAATTTAAGTAGTTTTCCAATAAAAATTACAAAAGTTGAAACACAAGTAAAACCAAAAATGAAAGAAAATTATATAAACTTGGGGAAAAAACTCGACGTTGATGTAGAACAAAAATCAAAAATTATTCCACCACCTGGTTTCAAAGCACCAGAAAATGAAAAAATGGAAATAGATAATACTCAAGAAGTGGATGATAAAATCACAGTTTTTATAAGTAATTTAGATTACACTGCAACTGAAGAAGAAGTCAGAAATGCTTTAAAACCAGCAGGGCCAGTTACAATGTTTAAAATGATACGAGATTATAAAGGACGTAGTAAAGGATTTTGCTATGTGCAACTTAGTTCCACGGTACGAATTTTTTTTAAATTAAAAATTTGATGTTTAATCAAATATTTAATTAAATAATTTAATAAAATATTTTTATAGGAAGCAGTTGATAAAGCTTTACAATTAGATAGAGTTTCTATAAGAGGACGGCCAATGTTTGTTTCAAAATGCGATCCAAATAAAACAACACGAGGATCTGGTTTCAAATATAGTTGTTCTCTGGAGAAAAACAAACTTTTTGTTAAAGGTATGTAATATTTAACCCTCAGTTGGAATGAATTATTGAATGAACATAATTCTTGATGAATCAGAATAATTTCAAACCTTTATTTCTTTATTTCTAGTTAATCAGATTGCTAACAGATTGTTCATTTTTCAAAATTTTATTGATAATAAATATTTTATTATCAATATTTATATTGAAAATAAATATTTTTACATTTTTATTGAGATATTAATATTTTGAATCTTCAATGTAAATATATTTTAATTGCATTTGGATTATATTTAATATAATAATCGTGTTTATGTCTTGAAGAATGAATAATGTTTAAAGTGTCTAAATATTTAATATCAATAAAATCAACGAAGATTAAACAATTTATCTAATTTGAATAATACTAAGAGATTGAACTAGATAAAAATAATGGAGATTTCAATGTTTAAATATAAATAATAATTAAAATATATAAAATAGTACAAAACAAAAATTGAAACTGATGAAGAAATCTTTATTAGAAGAGAAAATAAAAAATATTATACTATAAAGTGGTCTCATAAGTTCTAGAATCTGAAAGGTATATATATTAAAGCAAATCCTGAGTTAAAGGCAGCTATTGAATCAAAAAAATAAATATATCTTTTAAATTAATATAAAATACAGAGAGACTCTAATATTCACATGCAGATAAAATAGAAATAGGATCGTTTTTTCTGCTTTATCTAAATAATATTCTTAAATTCATCTTTTATGGTATTTTGGACTATTTCGTTGAAAAGATTATTATTAGTAACTGTATTATGATTTTATATAACAATATTAAAAGTAAATTAAAGTATTCTATAAATTCATTGAAAATTGTAAAAATTCTCTTCATAGTTATAACAGTAAATGAAATAATAATTTCAAAATGCATGGCAAAACATAATTTGCGCAACACTTTTCTGCGTAAAATTTATAAGATTCTGCAAGATTGCGAATATTATAAATTCTAAGAAAATCTTGATTTATATTGACTATTTTAAATCTAGTTAAATCTAGTTAATCTTGATTTATATTGACTATTTTAAATCTTAATTATGAGAAGAAATCTTTAAACGGATATGATTCAATTCTATCAAAGTTTTACTTTATCGAAGAAAACAAGCAAAAATTCTACAATTTCTGTTAAATAAAAGTGATATAGTTTCCTTCTAATTTCTATTTGATTTAATTAACTTTGTTTAAAACCAAGTAATCTGATTTATTAATAAAAATTTAGTTTATTTGTTTCCTTTCTATTTATTTTTAAATATTGTTTTCAATTATATACATCACATTATAATTAAAAAAAATAGTTGCTTTATTTTTTGCTTGTTTTGTCATTCTTTTCATAATTGACAACAATATAATTTTTGCAAAAGGTCCACTATTTCTTCTTTATGTACATCCCATATGATTGAGTAAGATATAATATCTTTTATGGCAAAAATCAATATCTTTACAAAATGCAGAGTGGTTTCATCTGATCCTGGAATGTCTATTATATATATCATTATACCAACTGAGGGTTAAATTAATATTTAAAATTATAATTCTAAAACTATATTTATCTTTATAAATTAGGACTTCCGGTATCAACAACAAAAGAAGATCTTGAAGAAATTTGCAAGGTTTACGGAGTGTTGAAAGAAGTCCGTATAGTTACTTACCGTAATGGCCATTCCAAAGGATTGGCTTACGTTGAATTTGAGGATGAAAATAGTGCTGCAAAAGCACTTCTAGCTATTGATGGAATGAAAATCGGTGACAAAGTAATTAGTGTAGCCATAAGTCAACCGCCTGAACGTAAGAAGGTTCCCGTCAAATCTCTAGGTGGTACTACAGTAAGCAGAACTACATTTGGTATGCCCAAAACATTATTATCTATGGTACCTCGTACTGTCAAAACTGCTACTACCAACGGCAGTGCGACTGTGACTGGGAATGGTGTTGCACCAAAGATGAGTAACCAAGATTTTAGAAATATGTTATTGAATAAAAAATAATTTACTACAGCATCACTGATTTCTTAAATCCTTGTCTGTTTAAAGAGCTCATTAAGTTTTAAAATACGTATGTATATTTCACAAGAGTGTCGTGTGTCTAGAACACGACATAATAAAAGAGATATCTTGTGAATTATTTTTTCTTAACGTATTTTTAAGACTTTATTTTTAAGAAGAAGAAGAAGAAGAAGAAGAAGAAGAAGAAGAAAATGAAAGGGGAACTAAGAACCACAAATTCTTAAAAAATAAATATGTTTAATGTAAGAAAGTTTATATATACAAAATGAAGATGCGTGTGCAAGTGAACGCATATTACTCTGAACGCAAACGAGAACTTTCTCATCATACGTACATCACAGTGTCATGAAGATACTTTTCTCGTACAAACATGTATGACAGAGAAATCGTCCAAATTATTACAAGTGAAGAAATGAATAGAGGAAGTAAATAATAAATCAGGGTGACCATTTCTCTCGAATATTAAACAATAATTCTTCTTCCTTCTTTAAAATATGTTGAAAGAATGCTGTAAAACGTTATCAAAACAGCTGTTTGCAAAACTATTATTACAGAGTCACACAATATTCTTTTGTGGTCACCTACACGTCAAGTACAAATATCCTTCTACAATTGCAGTGGTGCATTGAACGTGTTGTGTTTTTTATGCCTCGGTGGAGCGACAGGTGGACTTTCAGGTGTCAACAACCGTCTTTCCATAAGCCATTTTTTGGCTCGGCCAGAATGATAGTAATAGGAGTAAAGCAACGCCATAGCCGCCAGCACAACTAGCAGGCACGTACCAGCGATAATGATACTGAATAACCAATATGGTCCACTTGATTCTGGCACCAATGTTGGTTCTGTTGGCGATTTTTCTCCTGGAGTCGATTTCGTTGGTGGTTTTGCGGGTGGTTCAGGTAGAAGAGGCTCTACGTCATCTCCGATGGTAATATCGGCGCAAGAACGAAATTCTTCTTGAGGACCACAACCCACAGCACCTGTACGGACATAATGTTCGTATATTTTGTTAATTTAAACTTTTAGTTGATTTACATAATGTATCGAATTATTTTTTTATAATTTATGTATTTGTCATTTTTATATCTTTATTATATCTGCACTAAAATTATATCTTGCAAAGATATATAGTATTCGTAATTCACTGTAATGATATATTATATACGTTTCAGTTATTTCTCTGATTTATTTTCGGCACATTGAAATTTGATTGCAAATAATGTTGTAGATGAAACTGACAAATAATACTGGAATATATGCTTAAGAAACATAATGTTATGTTTGTGTTTAAGAAATACAAGATCGCAATATTATAAATAACTTTAAGATAGTATTTGTAACATGAGGTTTGAAAATAAAAGGTGATTGCTTAAAGATAAACCTCAATGAATACTAATAACTGTAATGCAATTATGTATGTAATGAACATTGTGTAATGTTTATTACGTATTATAAATTGAAACTTTCCATCGATATTCCAATAGCATACTAATATTATTGTGTAATAAAAATTATCTGTTGACAAAATATATATACATTTAACTAAGAAATATTTATAACTATTCTTGAAAGAATAAAATACAAAATCTTTCTTTTACAGAAAATTAAAAAAATGTTATTTACAATTTATAACAGTTTGTTTTAGTAGATTCTATCTTCTCTAGGAGTTAGATCACTTAGAATTCCAAAAATAAATAAAATTTCACGAATTGTTTTCATTATTAATTACTAAGCGAAAATGTTTTTGAGAAATATAAATTACATTTTTAAATTGTACAAATACAATTATTAGAAAATGGCAGAATAGTTTTAAAATCTCATTCTCTAGAACATTGATTGCTGGCCGCCATTGCTGTAAATGACTGATACATCTAAAGAAATTCCTATTAATTTAGAGATATAAATATACTATTTAAAACGAGGATCTTGAGAAATATGAAATGACAACAATTTGAAATAAAAAAAAGCCAGTTCTTACCAAAACTTTAGATACTTGTAAATAATTAAATAAAAATAATTGCGGTATTGGAAAAGTCATATGTTACATTTTGGATAATTTCAGACATAAATCTTTTATTTCGGATATTCCAGTCTTTTATAATGATAGTGAATTGAAGTATAAAGCTGAAAATCACATTTATATACCTTAAAAAAGTTACAACTTTTCACTTAATTATTATCTATGAAAAAAAATTGCAAATTTTATCTATTTTTCGATAGCTCTGAGTCATCTACTTCTTCAAAGTCATTAGAAACAGATAGTGTTCGTAATTGTGTTCGTCTTGATATCAATTATAATGCTACAAAGTCAAAAAAATTATCATTTAAAAAATCAAGGTAACTCTTATCTTTATATCAATTCAGTTATATTCAACAAAATATTTTTTCTTAATTTCCAAAGTTGTAATTCATTGCTAACTAAATATTGATTAACTTTTTTTTGGAACATTTTTTCAGTAGTTTATCAGAGATTCTTAAAAGATAACTATTTCGTGTTGTATCTTATATATTAACGATTTAATCGTCTTCATCTCTTGAAATAAACTTTTATCTATATTTCCTAGAATTCAATTTCTATGCATCACTTCTACATTACTAGAAATCTCTTTAATGTTAATAAAAAAAAAAACCAACTCTTTGAGTGTTTAGTATAACAGATGATTTTATAATCAATGATAAAGTAATTGATTTACTTATTAGACATTCAAGAAGAATAACGTGTTATAATACATTGATAAAAATATAAATAAATATATCAAAAGATGAATGCATTCTTAATTTGTTACATGCCTTTCATTCAGTATTTTCAACTTTTAGACTTTTGGTAATTTTTTTTTAGCATTAAAAGGGTCAACGTTCATCCTGAAATTTCGTGCCATTGAAAAAACTTTTGTCCAAAGACAGCAGCAATAAAANGTGCCATTGAAAAAACTTTTGTCCAAAGACAGCAGCAATAAAACGCCGCTCACGTTCGAATTTCGAGGGCGCGAGAAGCTTCGCAAACTCGATATTGCTGCGATGAGAAAATGGTGAAAACAGTGTACAATACCTGTTCCATTTCCACAGTCGCCCCAATTATTTCCAGCCACGTATCTCCATTGAAAGACGCATTGAGCGCAAGTCAGGTCGTCTGGCAATTTGTAGAAAGCTTCGAAAATCTTATTCCCCGGCCCGGGATAATATCTAATCGATCCGTTCTTCGAGCGTAGCAGGTGCTGGTCCAGACATTCCTGATCGACCTCTTTGCCCTTGTGGGTCATCGCACACGTACGAAACTCAAAGTAGCCATGATGATTCGCCGTAAGTTCCACACGGACCGGTATCATCGAACCTGTTCGATATTTCCGTACTATCACTCCGTTTCCGTATTTGCCACCGGTCTCGTGCAGTCGAGGCTGTAACGAAATTTTCCTTTCTTGGTAAGATTTGTCAGTTTTTATCATGGAAAATAATTAAAAAATCAAGTATCTGTTGTTAGGAACGTATCAATTATTGATAATTTAAATTATTATAGCTTTGCAAGCTTTAAAAAAAAAAAAAAAAAATAAAACAAATTAAC
>NIPQ01089700.1:12907-33783 GCA_002806875.1 Lepidotrigona ventralis hoosana
TAAAAAAAAAAAAAAAAAAAAAAAAAAAAAAAAATGAAATAAACTGAATTTAATTGAATAAACCGCAGACCGTGAAGTAAAACAATCCTCATACGCTGAGTGTAAGAAATAAATAATTTACTATGTTATTCTTTCCTTTCTTTTCCTCCTGGTTTAATTTCCCTTCTATTTCGATGTTTAATGTTTAACAATTAAACGAGAAAATTTGAAGTTTGCACGTTCGCAACGTATATTTCGGGGGTTGGTGTTGAAACACGTGGTATTGTTGCAACGAGCGTATGTCCGCCCAACAGACCGGAAGACCGCAAATAGTAATTTATTCTGTGTTGTAAGAATGTTGCCAGGGGATAATTACACGAACTTTACAATGGAATCGTCTCGTTTGACGCATCTTCCTTTTTCTTCGTTCTTGCAATTTAACGTTCCTTCCTAAATTTAATGCTACAGAACTTTCCTCTTCTGCTTTTCACTGTTACATTCTATATATAATATTCATATAGTCGATCTTTATTTAACGAAATAGATGGATATTTAAAAATGTTCAATTGCAATTGACATTAAATTAATTTGTTAACAATGCGTAATGAATGTAAGAATGTGTCGATTAATAACTTCGTATAATGATGGAAGAAAAGGAATTCGCGAGGAAAGGAAAGCTCTTTAAACAATTCAATTTTTTTCCCCTGTCACCCTTTTTTTTTCTGTTTGCAAGCAAAAGAGGCATAGCTTGTCCCAGTTACGTGACTAACCTCGTATATATCTTCGTTGGGAACATCTCTGATGTTCAGGTAAACTAAAAAACATAGGTAGTACTAACTGGTAAACTGGTAAGATAAATTTACTTGTTCTAAATATAATTAACTAAGTAATTATGTCGTTAAAACAGAATTTACGTGATTAAGTGAAAAGTTTATGAAAAGGGGTAAAAGTTGCAAGTAAAAAGGAAAGAAATCGAATTATTGATTTCCTAATAAATCTTCTTCCATTTCATCTCCTATCGTCATTACAGCAAATAAATTTCAACGTAAGCTGAAATAGAAAACATGAAATTGATCGATGACATAGAATAACGATAAAAAGTATTCGATTCTATGATCAGTTATTTCTCGAATAAGTTTCCAATATCGATACACGATTAACGTAACATATCGTTACTCGGACCATTTGTCCTCCAGATTCCGCGCTGTGCTTCCTTATGAGAATTTCAAGTGCTTCTTTAATACAGTTAGGCTCTAGTTCGTGTGGGAGTTAAGGCTTCCTGGAAAAGTCCCGTTAGATAAATTCCAATTCAAATGGAAAATTTCAATATCGCGTGAGCCACGTGAGAACAGCGGATTTCCCATTTTTCAGGGATACCGATACGATATTCGATTAACACATTCAAGACGGATTCAACTACGTTCAAAAAAGGCGTAAAAAGTCTCCTTTCTATTATTACATAAATATTTGAACTTATAATGACAGATCGATATTAAAAATATAATGGCATGAATTTGAAATAACACGTAGATAGTAAAAGTATAGCAAAAGAAAAAGACGTGTTCTCTTTTCACGTTGGAAAATCGATCGAAGCTCGAATTGTGTTAAAATTTATTCTTATACTCGAAAATTTCAATCTACGTATTCTATTATCTGCGGATTTTTATATATTTATAGGAAATCGCAAAATGCAAAATTAGACTGCGTGCAGCATGAAAGATATATAAAATATCCAAGTTCAATTATTTCTTATAATAATCAAAATATGCGAAAATATGTGAATTTTTAATCGCAATTTTTTTTTTTTGTAATTATATTCTCAGAAATATAAATTCGCATAAAATCCTATGCATAATTACAATTCAAAGAGTTAATTAAGTTTCTTTCAAATTTTCTTACTTTAAATGTAATAACTTCATAATGTAATATGAAGCTCAATTGTAATAAAATATAATGTTAAAATTGTAACGTATGAAATGTCCAATTTCATTTAAATATACGTTAGCGTAATCTACAATGTTAAGTAGACCAATAGTACTATCGTTCAAAATTCGTTGATCTTTGAGAATTATTNATAGTACTATCGTTCAAAATTCGTTGATCTTTGAGAATTATCTTATTAATCTTATTAACTAATCTGAAATTAATGCTAACTATAATCTTCAGAATGAATTATATTACATAATGATACACGATATAATATTTAAAAAATAACTAAATATTATAACTACATGAAAATTTATAGCTTCATTATATATTGTATCTTCGTTGAATTTTTTCAGGTGAAGTGCAAATGTAATTCAAACTTGTAACATTTTTATATTATATTAATTATGAGGAATATTAATTATATTAATTATTAGGAACAACTTCTGATACATTTGAATTTTAAACTAGAAGTGAGTTCTTTTTTATTTATCAAGGAAGTTTACTTCAGTTGCTTGTTTCTTCGTTGCTAAACTAATTTCTCTCAGGTAATATTTACAGTTCATATTTTATGCTTTAACAATAAGTTGATATTAAAGACGTTGCATGCGAGAAAAGACATGAAAGTTCTTTTTAAACTTCGAACATCTCATTTTTCTTTCCAGTGAAAAAAATCTACTAAATACGAGGGATGGATTCGAAAACCAATCCTTTTAAATTCTCGAAACTCGAATAAAGAAACTTTGCAAGGTTTCGAAACTCCAAGGTTCTTTCATCTCCAATTTACATACAGTATAAGCTGTCTGACTTTTGACTGGCAGACAAATTTTGTATTCTTAAATATTATGATACCATTTAAGTGATTCCTGCACTGATTTTTTTCTCATTATACCTAAATATTAAAAACTGTTGAGTTAGATTTTTAAATTGATCTTTAATTAAGAATCACCTAATAGTTCTTAATTTATTTCATCTGAAACAAACGTAACACGATCGCTAAAAAATACTATTATCGAATTGAAATTTAAAGATTTCAATATCAATGCCTAAAATGGGAAAGTGTTGCTAAACGAAAAAGTCGAATTGTTGAAATTTATCTTGTTATCGTTTTGTATGAATACCAGCCATAATTTTTTCGTCGCGTTATACGATATATTTCGTGTTGTAGAAAAAGGCGGGATTATGCGGGAATATTCTTATCAAGCTAATTTTGTAAAAAGTTCGTGTCTTACCGCTGGTGTGTCCCAAGCATCGCCACATATTCCGCACTTTCCCTTATTTCGTTGCCATTGCCTGGTGAATCCTCCGCAATAGCATTCGTGATCATTGTAGTCGTGCGGAGTATCGAAACCGTACCTCCACATCGAAGCCCTCGATGGTGGTTCTATCAGCCTTCCATGGGCTGAAACTTGTCTCACGACTAGTACACTGACGAAAAATATCAAACTAGAAATTTGGAGACGCATAATTGTAGCGACAAATGTGGCCCCTGAAATCATAAGCATGTCATTTCGTATTAGTATTCTATTGTACAAGTACATTAGACTAGTTGATTGTTCTAATTGATCACAGCAGATTCTCATTGAGTAAGCGAATAATTCTATTATTATGTAAGAAATTATTTATTTTAAACTACAGAGTATACCAATTTTCATGGCACGTGGAAAAATAAGAATGAAATCTAATAGGAAAAGATTTTTGAATATATAATATATTTGATAAAATTAAACTTATTTTGTTTGGATAACAATTGTTTTTTGACTTATGTTTTTAATTACAGATAACGATTATAAGTGCCACAAAAAATTGTTTCGTTGCCAATAAGCACCACTGAAGAGCATTTTTTAAATTATCACTAACATTAATGAAGATATAAAATGGAACGAAGATATAAAATTGTTTTTTCTATGTATTATTATAATTAATATAGCTCCCCGGATATTTCATATATTTCTGCTATACTATTGTATACTGCGTTTCTGTATTTTCAAATTTCCCATAAATGCATAAAAATCCGCAGTCTCACAATGAGGGAAATTCATTTTGATTACTCGCGATAAGTTGTCCGCGAGGGAAATTTATTTCAGTTCTCTTTTTTTCATTAATTTTCACAAGACTCGCATCAGAATGTAACTCTATTGTTTTTAAAATATTTTAATGCGAAAGATTATTTTCACACACAAAATAATACTGTACACTTTACACCATTGAAGTAGAATTTGTTGTGAATGAATCTTTATGCAATTTCACATTTTTATTAAAGTAGTCTAAACAGAAACTTGTTTTCTCTATTAAGTATTATAATAAATACTCTACCCTCAATGTTTTACATATTTCTACATATTGTCTTATGTTACGTATATTTTATACATTCTCGCATTCTTCAGTATTTTATAAAACTTGCAATCTAGTTAAAAGGTCAATAATCGTTATTGACAAAGAAAAAAAATTTTCGGTCACTTACAATTATTATTTATAATCAAAACGTTTAATCAATTTTTTGAAAAATCTTCTTTGCTTATCGAGATCAATATTCTCAACTTAAATAATAAACAAACTTCAAAATGCATCGAAATGAACAAAATAAACAGAAATCTGTTTCTAAATACCTACGTAATAATAAATAACAGTTAAATTCACTTCCTGATTTGACTTATTAAAATTTGAACAAAACACCATTTGTTTTATCCTTATCGGTTCACTTTATTCCGTCGCCGTTGATTCGTTATAAATAATCTAAGCACGTTGCAATAAAAATCAGAAACGCAATCTCTAATGTTTCTCGAACGCTTCACCTAAGTGAAAAAAAAAAAAAAAAAAAAAAGGACAANCTTGACATTTTGATAAATAGCCATAATCTTGTCGATTAAATTTCATTTTTAATGTCGCGAAAAATGTTCTTGTTAAATACGATTCAACGAGTAACGAGGGGACAATGTGCGAAAACGATTAAAACGCAACAATTAATTGGACAGACAAAAGTTGCTTGAAAGCATGATTTAAACGAAGCTTTGGAACTGAACGACATTCCAAGTTGGAAGATAGCACCGAGGACCTATAACCACAAAGGAGAAACTGGCAAACCGGTTGCCACAACGGCCACCATCGCTATAAACTGAAGTATACAGCGCTTATCAGAAGTAACGTGGATAGCACGCGTAAAGATTTCACCATAATAAAAACTGATATCATGGAAGTGCTGTGAATAATCTAGAGACAATGGAACTCGTGAGTTGGCTGGACACGACTTCCGAATTGCTCTTGCTCTTGCCCGTGAATATTAAGGCAAAAAGATCATGGTGATATTTGCATCGAGAATTATTTGTTGAAATTAATTCGAGGGGTTGCAGTGATTGAAAAGCGAGATAAATTGTCATTGTGCGGTCAGTGAAAAGCAAAAAGAACGATGACCAATTGTAATGGTGGTCAGTGAACTGAAAATGGCATTTTGAAACTGAATTGTACATTTGTTTGAATTTCATGCTATTCATGTTATGTTTTAGAAAGTAAAAATGGCAAAATCTTTAATTTGTTTTCGAAGAAGAAAAGATTTTATCAAAAATTCGTTATGAAGGCGTTAAAAGTCATTATTTCTTATAAAAGATATTTTTTTATATTCATTTCATATTCGAGGTTTAAAAATTCATATAATAAAATTCTGTAAATAAATTATTTTGATTATCATTTAATATAAAAAATGATATATTGTTTGCTGTATTTATTTTGTTTTGAGCCCAAATACTTTAATTTTATCATTAAAAATATTAATCTCTTAATGAGTTTCGTATTATTTAAATTACAAGTATATAATATCTTATGATGAAATGAAACGAAATTTCAGAAGATAAGCTGAAAGTGGAAAATTTTATTTCAACGTAAAAATGAACTTTAATAATTCATCTGATGTGTGTTTTATATATCCAATTTTGTTTCTAAATGGAACTTCCAAAATGAAAGCTGTCACGTCAAAAATTTTCGATTGCCATTGTGAATCTTTAGTTATTTTATGTCCGAATCTACAATATTTGCCTGTACAATCTATAGTGCATGCCAACAAAAAATTGGTACTTTCAAAAGAATATTATTCCACTATTTTCTTCTTTTTCTTATTTTAAATTACGCAACATCCTTATATTTCAATCGTTTTATGAATACAATGAAATGAACATAAAATTTGACTCACTTCCTTAATTAATTATTTTGTCTAACATACTTATTATTTCGTTGTGGAATAAAATTAAACAAAATATTTATTCAAATAAGAATCTTTTCATTGTTAATAATAATAATATTAAAATGTGTTGTTAATAGTGTTATTGGTAGATTGTGGATTTTTATGCAAATTTGTATGTTAAAAAAAGTCAAATATTTGCTATTCCTGTTTTCAATTCCAGCACAATTAAAAACATTGGACTCTTTCGTGTAACAGAATCCAAATGAAATCACTCATTCTAATTTTTCATATATTTCAAACAGACAAATATTTATATGTTCTTCAAATATTTCATAGATTTTTTTTTTATATTATACATTACACGCATATTACGAATTACACATATTATTACGCGATTTCATACATTAAATATTTATTAACAAAAAAAAACCTTATGTTTTAATAATTTAAGAATACACTGAACATGTCGAATATTTAGTTTCGACCTGCGAGAAGGTGAGACATTTTAGAATATGAATCGGGATACATATGTAAACGCTCGATACGAGGGAAAAGAACAGCACAGATTCGGCATACATTAAACTTAACGAAAAACGTGTGAAAACGGCACGAGGCTGTCGTGATATCTCTCCTCCGGAGTAAGAAAATTCAAAATCGCGTCCAGCACGCGGTGAACGCGACCTGCGTACAAATCGGAAGTTGGCCCGGCGGAAATTCACCGCGTGTCGGGAAAATGGAAATTTAGTAGTGCAAACTAGGTTCCAGGGAAAACAAGCAAACCAAAGTCTCCATCCGTGCAGACGTGGTGGAAGAGAGACGGAGGATAAGGATCGATAAATGTAAAGCAGCTCGCGTATACCCACCGTCAGAAATTCGAGATTCTGTGTTTGGGATTAATTAAAAAACAAAGGGTGGGAAAAAAAGAACCAGAATATCGCTTTGCCAGCCAAGTGAAATCTGTCTTAAAAACGCCGTGTATGGAAAACGTTTGCTGGTAATTAGAAGTCGAGCAGCGGAGGGAAAAAAGCACAGCAAGGCAAGATAAATTTGGCGAAGAGCAAAAGCGTCGATGAAAGCTCGCCTGCTTTAATTAACGATCCAGGAAACTGGACGGGCAACGATTGTATAAAGGGAAGACACTTTCACAGACAAAACGTCCTAGAGAGACAAACGTTCAAATGGTAGCAAAGATGCGGATCGATGCAACAAATCGGTTCCAGTGCACCGGGTTAACAATGCATAATGCTTAATCATAAGTTTCGAATAACGCGTTAGTTGGTATGTAGGTCAACGACGAGGTATAACGAGAGTTAAAATTGCTTCTCTCTCTTTCTCTCTTTTTTCCCCAGAATACATGAGTGTATTCCGTGTATTGCGAGAATGAGAACGAAAATGCAATGGTATTCATTAGAATTTACGATTTCATGTTATTTACTGATTTCGTACGGAAGTTTCTATGGTCATGGTGAAACGTTGTGATGTTACAAATTACATATTAATTAATTAAATTATATTAATCTTGAACAAAGTGTTGCATATTTTCTACATTTTATCACATACAGACACATGTATATTCGTATGGCAACAACGATAAATTATCTAAAACCAACAATCGTTTAAAAGCTAAACTGCTGATAAAAGTGCATTAAAAGACTTAAATGTCTTTCGACACTACGTGCTCAAAGTATCGAGAAATAGAAACTAATCTACTAACTAAATTTTCTACACATCATTTTCCCTTATTTATTTTTCATACATTTGTTATAGTATAGTAGCTTGCAGAATTAACGAGTTACTGCAATAATATTTAATTTATGTATTATTTTACAATAAACTGTTACAAAACCAATATGCCACTTCATCGATAAAATATCCTACCCATTCTACACTTTTTTTCTTTTTATCAGTAAACTGTACTAACGGATTCAACCCTGACACGAAATCACTATATCAATATGTTTTATATATAACGTAAGATTATATATCATTGTAATTCGAAAGCCACACTATCCGTATACACGATAGGATTGCTTCTTGCAATCCTTTCTCTCTGCATGATAAAATTCCCTCCGACTATTTCACTCAACACAGCTCTATGGTAACCGGAACTCGACACCGAACCGGTATTCAGGGTCAGAAGTTTGCTTGAGCACGTACCGTGTGCGCGAAGGAAAGTAACGAAGGCCCAGCTCTGGCATCGGGCGTCAGTGAATCAGACCCATGAAGAAGGCCCGGACCCCGGTCAGGCGACGACTGAACTCGACTTTGCTCGACGCGAAGCCTCGGACCCTCAGCCACGTGGGAGTAGGTCATTAGAACGAGCAACTCGCTCGCATTCACGCCATGGATCGCCTCGAATCGGCAGTAGCTTGACACGCGTGCCATGCAGCTTTCAATGAAAGGCGTCCGCCTTTCCTATTGCGCTTCCACTCTCTTCCGCCTGAGGATGTAAAATTTCCAGGAGAAACTGTCCGGCAACGACGCGACGTCTTTTAACGAGAAGGATTTGAAGTGAAAGAGCGTGAACGAAATATAAGAGAGGATCGTGCGATATCGGACAAAATTATTTCCGGTTTTTTTTTTTCAAAAAAATCAAAAATTATAGCGCTTCATCTGAATAAATAATTATGCATATCTTATATGCATGGTTGACATTATTCCGTTGATATTTCGAGTATCAAAAGTTTTTTTTACAGAGTTTGTTTCTTGCGAGGGAAGTTAGGGAACTTAATAATTCAGAAAATTATGAAACTTTGCGTATAAGTAGAGTAATTCATGCATAATTCATGCATAATTCAACTTAATTTTTTGTTTGTATCGTAATCTTTAATTCTAAGGGGTGAAATCGTCCCATGAAAGAATGGCAAAAATGGTAAATATAGTTTAGACAAAAATTATTGTTTCCTGAAATCTACAAAACTTCTTTAAAAAAATATTCAATTTTCAGGATTTGAGATGATATGAATTTTTTGAACAATTGTTTTAAGTAATTTCTGTCTTAAAGAAAAGTTAGAATCGAGTTATGGCAGGAAGAAAAAACAGGATTGTATTGTGTATGAATTAGTCTTCTTATACACGAAGTTTCATAATTTTTTGAATTTCCAGATTCCCTAACTTCCCCTTAGATAAATAATAATAAATAAATAGTTTGTTTTATTATGTATACTGTTCTACTATATATATTTGCTCTATTAAGTATAATAAACAGTTTCGCAATTTTCTTTATATATTCTAAAGTACTACATTTTATCGCTTAATACCTATCTTTCTTAAGAAGAAGAAATGAAGAAACTCAACAAATTAAAACATATTATTTTATTTGTAATATATGTAAAAACAAAGTTTGATTAAAAATAAAAGTGTTATGATGTTATCAATCATTTAGATCTAAAAATCCACTAATTTAATAATTGATTATTACTGGTTGACAATTTATCACTTTCTAATTACAATCTTTTTCCTTTCACGCATTCTTAATAATTCTTATTATTAAACTTCACAAAAATCATTTTCCTCCATTTGTTTAAGCTCCATTCAAACTACAAACTTGTTTTTAAAATTCTAATTTCCATCTACTTCAACTCTAATTTGAAATATAACAGAAATATTTAGAGCAGATACTAAATGATTCTTCTATAATAATTCAATAATTATACGCAGTGTAATTATAAAGTTTACTAGAATAATGATAAAAAAAAAGGAACATCATTTTTACTACTTGTTTATTCTCTGTGACTAGTTTTAAACTGGGCAATTCACTCATACATATTAGATTGGGAAAGAGCGTTGTACTCAATGTTGGAAATATTCTATAGAATACTTCTTCAGAGCATAAAGGTAAAATAACAACGTAGATCGTATATTTTTTATGCAAACGTAAAATGACCTGACCATTGTTAATATCATGAAAGAAAACTAAGGTAGCTAATTAGAATTTATACAATCATGATTAAATGAAGACCAATGCTGATGCATAAACATTTAATGCTACATAAATAAAATATAATAAAAATGTATAAAATATAATATAATATTAATTATATAATAAAATATAATAAAAAGTGTTGTTACATTATGGATAATTATTGTATTATTGTATTACCCTTGTAGATTATAATTTATTGTATTATTAGGTAAATTTTGATAAAGAAAGCAGTATACACTATTAGCAGTAAGTTTTATAAATAACGCAACATATGTAATATGAAATTGTATTTAAAAAGATAATATTAAAATTTATAAAATGTGCGAAAAATTGTATAAGAAAAATTCTGGTCTATAATGAATATCGGTAATATATAGTAAAATTGATTGTGTTTGACAATTTTCTCCTAATCTTAATCCTAATAATATAATGTATGTAAATAAGATATATTTTCTTCTTTTATAAATCTCTATTCTTATCTTCATAATTCATCAGTATTATAAATTATAAAAATTATAATTATCCATCTCTGTATGAACTCTACATATTGTATACTTGTTTCATGAATGACATAATTCAAGAATGTTAATTAATTTTTATAAAAATATGAAAAACTTTGAATATAATATCTTCTCTACAAGAAGAACACAGCGATGTAAAATAGGATATAGAATCAAAATCATTTTGTCATTTTCAATTTAAGATAAAACTTTCTCACAAATTTCCAAATTATGCTACTTTCATAGTAAATTTTACTATAGTAAATTTTACTATAAATATGCAATGTGAGTTATTTTGTTATTTACTTTATTCAGCTTCCAATATCTCTTGCAACAAAAGTCAATCGTTTCATTTCCCATTCCATTTAATTCCATTGAAAAGCATTTCATTTAAATAGCTTGACGTAATCTTTATATCTCAATGAAATAACAAAAATTGGTTTACTATTTGGAATATATCGCTTAATATTATAACACTTTTGTTTAAAATCCCTTCTCATATAATAAATCAATAATTAAAGATGCCCAAGTTAAATTATTCACACTATGCATAAATACACGTATATGTACATTTATCATCAACGTTTATTAAATTAATTAGTGAAATTGATCTGACGAGATGTGATTAATAAATTACGTATTAAAACTGATATTTCACTGAAATATTAAAATAAAGGACAGCATGTAATAGGAAACATATTGAGATGATATTAAAGCTACGAAAAAAAAGAAATAGTGTTTTATTTGAAATTAAATCGCAATTATTTCAAAATAATATTGCCGATGCTATGCTTTTATAAAAGTAAAAGTAACTTGCTAATTTTGTACAACTCTATACTTTATGAGACAGATTTCAGTCTTTGAAAGAAAAGAATGAAAAACTATATACACGTAGGAAAGAGATTGTTATTAAAAACAATTGAAAATGAATAAATACGAATTGTGAAATTTTCCATGTAAATGAAATCATTAAAGCAATCTAATAAGGAGCGAAGTCTAATAAGAACGTTCGATAGATCGAGTGAAAGTTTCAGAAGCACGAAGTAATAAATTTAATAAAGAAACTTTAATGAGCAAGTGGCAGGTGTAAATTACTTTCAGTGATAAATCAGCTTCTGCATATTTGATTTCCAATAATTTTATAACAAAAAGATCTCGATTGATAATATAAGGTACATTGCAATACAACATTGAAAAAAAATACCTACAGACAAATTTAAAGGATTGAAGAAAGTTAATTGGCATTACTTTTGAAATCAAAGTACCAAGACGTTGGTCTATAGGAATTTTCGATAGATTACTTCGGTGAAGAGTTTCAATTATTGAATATCTTTCAATTTAAAGAATTTAAGAATTTAAAGAAATCTCGAAACGATTTCTTTGGAATAATCTAACTAGACGAAAAGTTAAATGAACCCTTTGAGTATTTAGTATCATACAAATAAGAGACGCCTAAAATAATTAATTTATTTAGAATTTCAAAGAGGATAACATATTACACTGTATGTATTGAATAAATGTATTAAAATATATAGTATAATATAAATGTATAATATAGTATAATAAATGTATTAAAATATATAGTATAATATAGTATAAAGTATAATATATATTTTAATATATTAATATATATATTATAATACAATACATATAATATATATATAATACATATAAATGTATTAAAGTATATATATTTAATCATGAATACTTTCTTTATTTGTTATATGCCTTTAAACTTGTATTAAAATATATGAGTTTAAAATTGTATTAAAATTTTAATTATATGCCTTTAAATTTTAAAATTTAAATTACATTCCTTTAAAAATGTATTAAAATATATATGTATTAAAGTATATATATTTAATCATGAATACTTTCTTTATTTGTTATACGCCTTTAAACTTTTAGACTTTTGCAATTTTAAAGACTTTTTCAATTTCATCAATTGCATCCAAAGAGTTAAAGAAATTTTAATCGTAAACTAGTTTTCAAATTTCCCGATAATTTTTAAGACGGTTGCAAAAGATATAACATCGTCGATAAGAACTTCCTGCGGGGACAAACTATAAATAAATACCGAATGTAGGTGAATTGAGAGATATCGAAAGAATTTAAACGGTCCTTTTCGTGAAAAAGAATTGTTGGAACATTGCCCGACACATGTATATATTGTTCTGCGAAAAATTGGCTCCTCGACAGATTTCCAATAGCTACTTTCAAACTTAAAAGCAGATCCAACGATTTCTGTAAGTGTTTCTTACACAGAGATAAGAACTTTATATATTTCAACGTAGGCTTTCTACAAAATATCGGAGAAATTCTATCGTTCTTCCAATTTTCCCTTGAGAAGGAAAAATTTTAACATGCAACTTTCACTGTACAGTTAACTTATGTATTCCCATTCATTTCCTTCGATATGTAGGACGAGGATCGACAGTCTAAGATAAATGGCATCGAGTAAAAGAAGGTTAAAATTACAGAAAATGACGGATGTAAGGCTGATTTTCATCGACCTTTTTATAGAAAACCGGAGCTAAATCATAATGATTATAAACGAGACTTTTCATCGAAAATGTTGGACTCTGAAAACGCTTCAGCCTTCAATTATCAACGATGATAAATTTGAAATTTAAAAAAGTATATTGTGATGAAGATATTTTCGTTGCGGATGTATGTTTCTGAACGCTTTTCAGATTCTTAGAAGAGAAGTTAATGTTTTGAACGAATGATGAACAATTTTAATTAATACGTTTACTTAGTTATGACAAGAATTAATATAGCATACTTTTGAAAATTATGAACTGAATTGAGGAACTTTTTAAAAGAACTTTTTCGCACAATTTCATGCCAGACAAATCGTCAGAGCATCGTTTCAGTATTCTGTGGGAAAATTGTTGAAGCAAAAAAACTATAAACACTTCACAAAGCAAACTTTCAATTTTTTCATTATAAAAATTAAAAGAATAATAGAACAATAAGTTGTACAAAATGTGCAACATGTGTACAGGAAATTTCATTTAAAAAATAATAATAATAAATTTGTACAAGGAATTGTATTTCAAGTCGACAATACACTTATGATTTGCAAATCGAAAGACTTTTTAATGAACAGCGATAATTGAAAAAGAAAATGTCGTTAGAATCTTGGAAAATGAAATAAGTATTACAAATGGTGATTCTAAAGAAAAACAGACCAGTAATTGAAACTATTCTACTACTGAGGAACGAAGCATAAAGCAAAAAGTTACAGGAAGAACTTGTAAATACACTTTTATTCATTCTAATTACAACTAGTAATATCGTTATATTAAACGTAAGACTTTAATTTATTTATTATTTAAACAATCAAATTAAAATAACCGACTTGCAGTTTCTAAAAAAATTGCTTGATATATTTTCCGAAATTTTCTGTAATTAATAAAATATTGTTAACCATAGTTTGAACCATTAAGATTAGAAATAAATTTATTGATCGGTAATTTGACGAATAACTGAAAGAAATTTATACAATTGCAAAATTCGAACAAACGTACCTGTTGCATGTCCTAAGTGAACGTATATCTAGATTAAAATGTTTCTTTGTCACTTGAAACGTTACTTTTTCTGCGACACGAAGCACAAAGATGTTAAAAAAAAGGAAAAAAAAATCGGTCGCACGTTTAAAACGCTTACGGCCGATTTCTGTCTGCTCGGTTTCCTGAAGACAAATGTTCTTTGAACATTTGATGTGCTCTTTTCGTTCTTAGCTGTGACGTTTAATCTATTTGATGCCACCTTCTGTTGATTTCTGTTGAAATCGTTACGTCGCCATTCAAATATTTGCCCCCTTCCTCTCTTTTTCTTTATCTTGCAGCTGTACAAATTTCACGATTTTCCTCTTGGCTTCAGAATTTAACACAAGAAATAATGGTGTAGAAAATCTAATATCGAATAATATTTGAAATAATTAATTTTAATTAATCTACAAGTTTGTTTCATAGCGTGATGGCTCCCCCTAAAAATAGATCCTTTCTATAAAAAAATTTAGATCGATGGTACAAAAGATTAAAAGGCACATTTAATTAATACTGTGGCCAATTTTTACCATTAGTGATTTATTTGCCAAATTCGATTAATACTTTCAACGTTAAAATATTAAACTTTTTTTCAGAGTTTACATTTCATGACAGACCAAACATTTTCAATTGGATTGGCATCGATGGACTAGAATGGTCAGTCCAACATGTTGGATTTTTAGAGTGACGACTCAAAAAGCTACCACAAAATGTTTCGTACATAACACTTGTCTCAAAAAGGTCTGTCAAAATTTCCAATACAACAAAAACGATAGTGAGAGAGTTTAAGCCAACGCGTAAACGGAGGAATACTGTACATATTGTTATAAACACAATCTCTCCCTTATATATGATATCAAATATCGCAAATATCATAATTCTGATTCTGTTCAAATTGTATCAACATCTCATTTTGAAAATGTGGCAAAATTTATAATTTAAAAAAAAGTTATTATTTTATTAATTTGAACATAAAATTATGTTTGAAATATATCTTTCAAGTAAAAAAAAAAAAAAAATCAACATTAACCTTCAGAACACATTTCATAGTTATTGAAATCAACCAGATGTATCCTTTTGTAGAGAATTTTTAAATAAAATTCCATGCAATGAAAAAATTTTTCATTTTCTAAGAATAGATAAATTTTATTATAATATAAATTTATCCCAACATTGAATAAAATTTCATTTGAACTGGAATAAAGTTAAAAAAGTAAAAGTTACGAATATTTTCTCTTCTGACTCTTTTTGTAAGATTCGATTTCCCCTTTAAGAATGAGCTCAATCATAGTGTACTGAAAATTGCAAAAAACTCCAATTGAGAAGATGAAATAACGCAAGGTTAATTCGAACTAATGAAGGAACAAAACTTCGATCAGTTTTATACCAAGTACGGTAAGTTATTGGTTTTCAACCGGATATCGAGAAGTGCTCTCAATGATGGCTTTGTTCTTAACAGGGTTAATAACCTACCGTAAGTTTAACATAGTATAATTCAATCCTGAAAGAACTGTATTTAATTACGTATAACACATTATATTATAGTAACGAGCAACACGATATACAAAATATCATATTACTTCCTGAAATTATTAAAATTTCAATCTTCTTGTAGATCTGAAAATTTAATCGTCTTAAAATGAAAAGGAAAGATAAAAACGATTACATAAATTATAAACTACTTGAAAAGTGTGTTTTATGAGCTATTTACAGCAGTATTTAATAAACGTAATATTAACGATAAAAATATTGTGGAATTTAAAGGCCAAACCAACGCTAAAATACGTATATTTAATTTAATATTCATTGAAGACTAAATTTGATTAAACTGCGCTAAATGGACTCCACTACACGGTGTCTACTTAGTTCCACGCAATTTCACACCATTCTTGTCTGTGCAATAATCAGATCCACACTCCATTCGAGGAACGATCAAATTCACACTGTTCTACTCTGCTCAACAACTAAATCCACACTGTTCACACTTTTTCTTGACATACACTCTCGTTACCATTCATTCTCTTTCTCACACTTTCTCTCTCACACTCATACTCTTAGTATTATATTATTTTACGATTTTATTATTTTTTATATTATTTAATTTTTATTTTATTCCATTTGTTAATATCAGCTTGCTAGTTCATAATGCTTGCAGACTGTCTATGTGCCTGAACACAATCTTACAGTATTATTATTATTCACAAGTATTATTATTTCGTGAGTAATACAGTAGAATTCTGATTATTACAATCCAAAGTCTTAATTTAATAAATTGAAAAATATCTAGAAAAATTGCTATTTCAGGAGTCATTTTTCAACATCGTTTTCACGTGCTTAAATATTTACAATGTTACAAAAATATATATCATTCTATTTGAGAAACTCTTTCTCTGCAAAAAAAAAAGTTTGAAGAACTTTTATGATTAAAGCACAGAAAATGAAAATTTATGAATATATGTTTTTTCAAAATTGATTTTCTCAAGAAATGAGAAAATGATGAAGAAAACCGATTGCAAATTTAAATCAGGATGAAAAATTATACTGAAATTATACAATTAACCTTTTGTAACAAAAAAAAAAAGGTAAAAAAATCAGTATTATCTGAAGACGATATTAAATAACTGAACTATATGAAATAATAAAAACGAAGAAAATAATTTTAAAATGTTCATCGATAATACAAACATGAAATTTATTAATAAAAATAAAATATGTAAATGTTTCTACAATGTAAAATATACGTTGTAATATATTGTAATATATTATAATTAATATTGGTTTATGTAATTAATATTGGTTTAATTTAAAATTTAAAATTAAATTTGGTCTAAAATTTAAAAATTAAAATTGGTCTAATTAATATTGGTTTAATTTTTTTTCTTATAAATATTACTCACGATTGCAGAATAGTTGTTGCAAATGTGCCATCACTTTAGATAATCAGGTACTGGATAATCAGAATTTTACTAGTATGAATTTTATTACTCTACTTGAATATTATTATTTATATAGATAACCTTATATAATAATAACTATTACAAACGTATAACAGTAGCATTTCAAATATATTCTGGGACGTAAGAAATTCGATTTTCAAAAGAGAGAATAAAATACCAACGCAGAGATTTCACTTTTACAATATAGGAAAATTATTATTAAATTCCTAATCAATTTGAATCTTTATTACAAAATATAATTTTATCGTATATTGTGTTACATATACATTTTCTCATCACTAGTGAATAGATTGCGGATACTTGTTATTTATTAGAAATTTAATGTAATATGAAAAAATATTGTACAAAATATCAAAATTATTTATTGCCTAAGAGATAAAACTTTTCGTATGGATTTTGTTTTATAAAAAATGTAAATTTGTCTAAATTTGTATACTATATAAATATATATTTATAAATATATATAAATATTTATAAATTAATAAAAATATAATATTAATAAATATATATAAATAATTATAAATTATGAATTTATTATATAATTTATTAAATTTGTGTAAATCTGTCTTTTATTCGTATACTATATAAATTTATTCGTATACTATATAAATTTATTATAACAATAAAAATACGGAAAGAAAAGGATATAATAATTTATTACTTTATCACTAGAAATCCATAAGAAAGATTAATTTATCGCTAGGTTCTTTGTTATTAAAAATCTAAAAGAACTTAATTTTTGTTTCCGAATAAAGTCGGTATATTATATTCCTGATTCAGCAGTAGTGGAAAATTAATCAAGTGCATCCATTTAAGTCGAATGCATGGAGCAATATGTCGGAGGGCAACGACCAAGGACTGTATCATCGACAAATCGAGTGGATCCATGTCGATTAGAAATTCGCGAGAAATCGTGCAAACAGGACCAACCTCTGAAACGTTTGCAATTTCCTTTCCGCAGCGTTTACGTTGTCTCCTCAAGAGCAAGGTACTTTCCGCTCAATTTCCATCGCGTGTCGCGCGAAAGTGCAGCATCATCGAATGCAATGTCAATGGATTGCTAGCTGCATTTAAAATTATTCGTGCGTGGAAATGATTTTGTTTTTCGTGATACTAATATAATTATATTGATCATATATGTATAGATATATGTGTATGTGTGTATCATGTAAATGGAATTTATCGCAAATAGAACTTTTACATTTCTTTTGCAGTTCGTAAGACGTTTTATTTTTATATATTTAAAAATATTTCATTAATTTTTAAAGGTTGAAGTTACAGAAGACGAGACAGGAATTTCTTAAAAAAAAAAAAAATTGTTTTATTTTTATATAATTATACGTTATTATATGAGGACTGTTCTTTTCATATTTTTTAGTCGTACACAAATTAACAAATATATAAGAAAGATATTCAGTTTGTTTTAATTTTTAATTATTTAAAAAAAGGACAAACTTCAACGTACTTTAATAATCTGATGTTATAAAAGTCAACGTCCTGAATATAATAATAACTCTAATGTTATATTTCCAAATTCAAAATACAAAATATTTCTTACACTATATACTCTATTTTTTAGGTTTAGACTCCAATTTGGCTTAAAGTTTAAATTAGGTAAGATTTGAGTTAGATAATAAAGAAAAACAAGACATTGGAATTTTATGATAATAATGTAGAAAAGACTACATCTTGTTGATTTCATTGACTTCTCAAATAATCGAGTACAGAATTTTTATTTCATCGACAATAAAATTATAACAATATTATTTTATTATTTTTTATTATTAATCTTCATTATTCTATTTTTTAATATTATAATTGAATATTTTCTAATACTAATAATTATGTATTACATAAATTATAATTATTATTTTTATTTATTATTTAAGACCAAAACTTGGTATAAATTTAATCGAAACTCTAAAAATTATATTTGTATAATATTTTGAATAATATGTCCAATAAATTTCACGGTGATTCTTTGTGAAAAAGTAAGAAAAAAATACGGAAATTTTCGTTCAAGATTTTCGAGAAAGTTGAAATTGAAAATTAATCATTTAAGTTATTTTACGTGTAAAAATAAGTAAAAAATGTAAAATAAACTTTTCTGTTTAAGAAAATAAAACTTTGAACATACACAATTAAAAATTGGCTTCATACACGTGTATTTTAAATAAATTTTCGAATTTAACGAAAACGAAGCATTTAATTAAAAACTTTTATTTTACGTTATTAATTTATTTTTGCATATAGAATAATTTCCTGTCAATCATGTCAAATTCTGGAATGGAATTCTCTATGAAATAAAATTCCAGAATATTATTTCAAAATATTCCATCATAGTTCATATAATACACACGCGTACGTAATATTATTATATAAATTATTTTATTATACATTCATATATGGAAAGCGAAATCATTTCTACTTGTAATGTAACTTTGATTCGTGTACTATGATTAAAAATAAATACCATATATAATTCCACTATTATCATCACAAATAAATAAACAGACACTACCTAAATAAATAAATAAAAATTATTAAAAAGAAAGTAAAAGACTTGTGTAAAATATTAACCGTTCTATTTTATTTATTTAAATCAGTAACAAAATTGTTGCATCATATTTAATAACATTGAAACATTCGACTTTATTCACAGCTATCTGCACAGAGAGAACTATGCATTATACATTATTTGTAAGTACTCGAGAGCCGGATATTCAACGTTGGAATCAAATCCATGTTCGCAAGTTCGCCGAAGGAAATTCAGCGATTCGAAATTAATGAAACATCCACGAGAATTATAGAGTTTCGAGTGGGTTGCGATTCTCTTTACACAAATGTTTGCACTATATCTTCTTCTCAGAAACTTTGTTCTCTCTGTTGATAGAGCCGAATAGTAATGTGTCGCTGGAAGTCAGTGGCGAAGTTTTCGTCCTCGTCGAATATAATATGTGAAAAATAAACATTTTGAAACAAGACTTAACATGAAAAGCAAAAATTTCCAAAAGTTTAATAGAAATTTTTTTTACACATTGGTGTCATACGATTGTATTTTGCTTCAATGCGAATATTGTTAATTTCATACATTTTAGATCGTCAAATCCACATCAATTTTCATTTCGTATTTTTATCGTTTAATTTTGCTCGATTTTTATTTATTACAGTGGATATTACGTATCTAAAAAGCTGAAGTACACAATAATAACGTGGTATCTTTATTTCATATTTCAATCACTTGATTCGATCCCGTTATATATACCGATAAATTGATCGAAACAATAACATCCTGTGCGTGCCAAAGCTATTAAAGCAAGAAAAATTCATTCGCGAGAGATTTTAGAAACAAAATCGTTTGCATAGAAATTGAAAGTTTAAATTAAAATCGATAGGGAAGTCTTTTCAGGACATGGATAGATTTACATGAACGAAACGATTCTGACGTGTTGTTTAATTAATTTCTCTTGTTGAATATTCAGTAACATAGAAGATTTCGACAAATATAATACTTTTATTGTATCATGTTTGGAACGTTTTAAGCTTCGTTGAATAACAGTTTAATAATTTAATACTATAAGACATAATCTAACAGTTTAATAATTTAATAGCTGTTTACCTTCGATCTAATTTTGTTTTTATATTATCGAATTATTCGTATTAATAATAAAAAACAAATATAATAATAATAAAAATAATAAAATATAATAATAAAAATTATATAATAATATTATATAAATATAATAATAAAAATTATATAATAATATTATATAAATATAATAATAAAAATTATATAATAATATTATATAAATATAATAATAAAAATTATATAATAATATAATAATAAAAATAACATAATAA